>JAAIXJ010001760.1:264191-359231 GCA_013403705.1 Heliconius hermathena | reverse complement strand
ATAATATATGTAACTAATTTAAAAACTGTACAGGAGTTAATATGCAATCATTACAGTTATTTTACAAAGAATATTATGAATCCTTCAAATCAATAATTTAACATTTAAGGCAGTTTTTAAAAGGGTAAATTAAATTATTCACTGATATCATCACATTTAACAGAGTTTTAAAAAACATAACATGGGTAAAAATAACGTAATGTTACAAAAATAACAATACATATAATAAATAATTAGCTTATGTATATTTTATGAATATCAAATATCAACATTGGTCTTATTTTTTAGTTCAAAACAATTAAAAAATCTTATAGAAATTACGATAATGTAGCAAAAAATGTATATTAAAATATTACAGATTAAAGTAATAAAAAATCATATTAGAAGTCATTTTAGTTGTCAATCAATTCTGTTTAATAAATCAATAATCATGTAGTTTAAGCGGGCGAAGTTGTATAATAAAAAACTATTATTATTTTTCAGATTTCCTCTGCTCACTCTGCTATGTGCTGGATATGTGGCGAAGCTAAAAAATTATATCACATTGACTTCCCTCATTTATCTACCGTTTCTTTTAAAAACCAAGTTACACAGCGTCAATCTACATGAATTCTTATTAATCTTACAAATTGACACATATATACACACACAATTTACATTGCAAGTTTTTCTATTATTATATTTCAGCCCTCCTGTGGATCTCGAGATAAAATGAAACCGGTCTTTTGAAAGGCTTGCGTGTGGACACAGATTCAACGCATAGAGATGCCTTAGAGGATATTAAAATATATTATTGAGAGGCATCAGCTAGGATCTATCCATGGGTAATTTAAGGGTCCAGAGAGGGTCACCGAAAAATGGGTAGGAACTATGGGAAATATGCAAATCTAAACTAGGACTATGGAATGGGTTTTGGATGGACTTCCGTCCGTCTTTACAATAGTCTCAAACTGAATCATGGAAGAACTTTTATTTCAGCCATTCCTCTCCCACTAGTTGCGACTGCACAAAGAGGCATAATGCCTTGGTATTTATTAGTATATATTATTATACCTATGTGAATGTAGGACATGTTAGAACTGTGGGAAAAAGCTATAAAGTAATTAAATAATCTGCATCGTTGGAACAACAAAAAAAATATTTTTAATTAAAATTTTCGTTTATTGCTTATATATTAGATGTAGACATAGTTATATACCATATGAGTTATATTACTTTTAACAATTTTTTTTTGGCAATACTTTTAAGTTTTCGTCGTTTGCAAAACTATGGTATCCGTTGTTGGAAATTATTTCAGTGTTTCTAAAGCCATTATCTTTTCTTCTTATGACTGTCGTGCCTGGACTTGAATAAACTTCACCATTTATAACAACCGTATTGCGATTTTCTGGTCCATGACCTATTTGACTATAGCTGTAGTCAGTTTCATCTCTATTTCGATTTTCAAAAGTATTCCTAGAATTAGAACGATCACGGTTTTGTCTATTATAAGTTCCATGGTTGTAACTATTGCTACTTGGGTTATTAAAATTCTGATTATCATATGTTGGATTTTTATCAGTAAATACCTGCGATGAGGAACTGAAACCATTCTGAAAAGTTGTAACAGTTCGTCCCAGTCCATCTGGACTGTCCTCTATTATAACAGAATTTTGATTGTTTCGTCCATTTCCTATATTGTTTATACTTACAACTTTTGAATCATATCTTGGTCTTTGGTTTGTGTTCCGAAAGCCAAATAGTGGTTGTAAGTTGTCTTGGAAATTTCGCCGAGGGCCTTCATTTAAAATAACCACATTATTTTTATTGTGACCATTTCCAATACTTACAATTTCACCGTCGCCATAATATCTTTTATTCGAATTTTGGGACTGATCGTCGTATTGTGGCTAAAATAAAATACAAAATCATATTTAAATTTAAAAACATAATAGATTAGTCTTAATATTTATTGTGAATATCATAGTAATACATAAAATCTAAATATATGTAATAGATTTAAAATTCTTAATATTTAACTTATGAAACTCAGCATTATTAAACTTTAAAAATAATAAGTAACCTCTTTTAGTATCTTTATTATAAAAGTAATTAAATTATGGTTATTGATTTCATTTCTTACATTATCAATGAAGTTTCGTCTTCTAGTATTAAAATCAGAGATTGATTTCTGATTTGTATTTTCAGAAAACTGTTGTAGTGTATTTTTATTACTATACTGATTGACAACACTATGGTTCTCGGTTAGCGGTTTAGGAATATATTTTGGTTGCACATTGCCTCCACCGAAATATCGAGGGTTGCCTTCATTCAATATAACTACATTTTGCCTATTATGACCATTTCCGACATATATATTTTCATTTTCATCATAATATCTTGTATTTGTATTTTGAAATTGTTTATCATATCGGTACTGTAAAGAAATTTAAAAATGTTTTATATTTAAAACAGCTTTTAAATAAAGTTTTAGAAGGAATTATATTTTAGTCTATAACCATTCCAATTATATCTTATTTTCATTAATTGTAAAGAACAACCTTTTCTTTTTTATGGTTCCGTACCTCAAAGTGAAAAACAGAATCCTTATATAATCACTTCGTTGTCCATCTGACCGTATGTCATGATTGATTGTCATGATGATCTAAGCTAACGCAATCAAGAGATACGAGTATTTATGTATCGTTCTAGCTGCTTTTTGTATAAAATGAGAATTAAATAGAGTACTCGCTCGTGAGACTAGTGAGAGAGCTGGTGGACCTACAGTTATGAAATTTTGGCAAGAAGTGAGAAATTGCGATACAAATAATGAAAAAAGTGAAAATTTATAGATATTTCGTAGAAAATAAAAATACTACAAACTGATATTGTTTCATGAGTACATTCATACAACTTTGACAACGTTATTCGCCACGTAGTCAAGAACTACAGGATATGTCCCATACATCCATAATTATGAAATTTGACAAGATGTGAGAATGAGAAGTAAAGAAGATATTTCTGGTCTATATTAATAAGAATAATAAGTTAATTATATTAATATTAATTATATGTTACATCGGTGTTAATGTGAGGAATACACTACAACAATTTAATTTCTCATCGGCTCTCTTCAGTAACATTAGAGTGAAAATTTAATGCCGAGTATTTAGATTTCGATTTTGAAACTAGATAATAATAAAAAATATATAGGAAACCAATATAATGTGTGTCTTTCTTATATATAAAGCTTAGTAACTCAGGAGTATTGCTTACTGGTGGCAAATTGTCGTTGCTCTGGCTATTTCGACCACCATATCCTGTTCTGTAAACAAATAAAAACCAATACAATTTTTAGAAAATATTTTTAAACTTCAAACAGGTCAAATATATAATGTATTCTCTACAAAATTTTTATTGTGATTTTTAGATTCCAAGGTTCTATTTTACTATATATAATTTAAGTATATGAAGAAGAATTTACATAAATCTTTACTAGAGTTTGAAGTAGAAATACACTACATGGCAGACGCTTGATTATAATTTTTTTTAATTGTATGAAAAACATCTATATGTATAATTTTTTTATAGTATATTTGTAACTAGAGGCATCAATCCATATATGTCATTAGTGTTAGTCTTACAAGACCGGGGAAAACTTCGAGTCTTTTAATATATTTTAAGGGTTCCGTATCTCAAAACGTAAAAATCCTTATAAGATCACGTTGTTGTCCGTCAAGACTATTTATCTTAAGATCGCATAAAGATATCAAGCTGAAATTAATATCAAAATTTTAAATCTGTAGTCCCTTGAAGTACAGAAATAATCAAACTTCTAAGTTAACGCAATGAAAAGATACAAGCATTTATGCATCGATTTTGATCGATTAAAAAAACCAATACGGAAAATAAATCGAAAATTGAAAACTAATAGATATTTCGTAGTAAAAATAATTACAAACTTATATGTGTAGTTTATTTTATAAACAATGAGTTTATAGGCCCGCAAATTTAAGTTTGTCCACTTTTAATTGTTGTAATTCCCGTTGACCTACAATCTTGAAATATATGGAAGCCTCGGTGGGTGAGTCTGACTCGCACATAACCGGTTTTTTATAAGAAAAATAAATAATTTAATTTCATGATGGACTCTATGGATGGATATGTACAGTGATAGTTGCTGAGCGATTTATACGATAGCATAAAGGACATGATTTCCAATAACAATACCCACAAAATTCATACATTTTTTTGATACGCCAAATGAAATATTTAGAGAGCTAAAAACTAATATAAAATATGAAATAAGTTATTAAACATATTTTAAAAAATTCCGTTCTTACAATTTGGTTCATGTCGTCTACGTCGATTGCATCGCAGACAGATCCCGTAGTTATACATATATATTTATAAAATAAACGTCATTTATATGACAGAATGTATGTAAATAATATATAAATTTTACGCACCTTCCACCTCCATAGCTTTGCGGATGTCCCTGGATCAAGCATATTTTAATAAACACAGCGAAAATAAGCGTCAAAAATGAATACATTGCTTCAAGTTGCTCTTGTCACTATCTACGCTGATCGTTTGCAGTCTGCTTGCGCTATTTATAAGAATTTATAGTATATATGAAATTATAATGTATACGAAAGAGAGCAAAAGGTCACACAGATAAGAAAATAATTGATAACCTTAAAAAATTTAGTTATTTTTAATCATAGGTGAATATTTTGCATTAAAATGAAGAGAAAAAACGTTTGTTTTTATAAAAATATGTACATATGTTTCTACATGTTTATTTACATCTTACATTACAAATTTTTACCAGATTTATTATATCGTTTTAGTAGTACTATTTAGAAATCCGTGAAAGAGCCTTTGAAATTTCCAACCTTTAACAATTTTTTTTTAAATGTATATTTTAAAATATACAGATAAATAATATTCTAAGAAGTATTTTACGACTAAAAAATTAAACGAAGTATTACTATTCTTCTGGCACAACAGGTTGTGCTTGGAACAAGACTTGATAATTTTTTCTAGAGTTGTTACTTGTTTCCTTCATACCACTTTTATTAAGAGAACTTACAGTTTCTTCAGTACGATTAAAATTATTACTATAATTTGTGCTGTGTGCGAATGAGGGGTCAATGTTGGGTAAAGGTGATACAGAGGATGGAGAATTTTGTGGTTCTGAAGTTATATATGAATAATATTTATGTTGCTGCTTTCTATCTATGAGTGCATCTCTAGTTGGATACTCATTCCAGTCTGTTAGAAGTCTCGGTGGCGGGCCTCGATCAGGTGGTGGACCTTGGCCTGGTGGTGGGCCTCGCCCTGGTGGTGGGCCTTGGCCTGGTAATGGGCCTTGGCCTGGTGGTGGGCCTTGGCCTGGTGGTGGACCTTGGCCTGGTGGTGGACCTTGGCCTTGTGGTGGGCCTCGCCCTGGTGGTGGGCCCTGGCCTGGCGGTTGACCTCGCCCTGGAGGTGGGCCGTGACCTGATGGTGAGCCGCGATCTAGTGGTGGGCCTCGCCCTGGTGGTGGGCCTCTATCTGATGGCGGTCCTAGGTTAGGCGGTAGTCCTGTTCCTGCTAGAGAGCCTCGGTTTGAGGGTGGGCCTTGGCTTGCCGGAGGGTTTATTTCTGAGTGCGGCTCTGTTTCTAGGTAGGTGATTTGATCTGGGGACCATTCACGATTTGGTGGTGGGCGTTGTTCCGGTGGCGGGTCTCTACTATAAGAAAAACTTCTACTTGATGGTGGTACTCTAGGTTTTCTATTAGATGGCTGGCTTTTATAATATAGCAAATCTCCATCAGTTAGTAGTTCTGCACTAAATTTCGAGTTTTCATATGAAGGTAATATTTTGTACAACTTTAAGTATCCAAGATCTTGATAACGATCATGTGAGTTTTTTTCATTGTATTCTTCGAAATTAATTGGAAACTTTTGTTCGACTCTTGTTTCAGGTTGATATCTTGCCTCAAAAAATAATTTGTTGGTTTTCGCGGGCCAAAAATTGGATTGCTGAACTGAAAGTAATTGTTCTGGCTGCTGACGTTCTTCATATGATATATGTGAATTACGGGAAATTATGGACAGCCCATTAAACAGGGAAGCTTTCGATATATGTAAAACTGTAGGATTTATTGCAGCAGATTCTGTTTTGTCTTGACTTCTATCTGAAATAAAATATTTTTTAATTAGGTTTTTTTTAACACAAATCTGATGCGGTATTATAATCTGAGGCGGATTAAAATTTGATTACATTACATGGTGCAAATTTACATATTCTATGTCGGTAAAAAAATATATAAGTATAAAAGATAATAAATTATCATCGTTATAATATTATACTTGTCAAATTGTTTGAACTTGTCTTCAATGAACTTGGAAAAACCACAACGGACTGTTTGTTATATGCGCAATTAAAATTGTATTCGAGCTTAAATATAAGTATTGGTTTTTCTTAATAGTTCATAGGAAAGTAACTTATTAGTACCATAGACATTCGTCATAATTGGTTTTCATCGCATCATTTTTGTTTTATCGATCATTGTAATTTTTCAAACAGGTACGTTTTTTTATTTTTTTACAGTTCTCTATATTACCAGATCGAGTTAATGAAAATATATAATATATAATAGCTTCACGCTGTATCCCGCATACAGGGTAGGCAGAGGGAACCTAGTGTTAAGACACTCTGTTCCCCACTTTCTGCCGAATTCCGGAGGCATTGCGTGTTGAGTGCCAGAACTCAACGCCGCGCTTTGCCTCGACACCAGACCGAAGAAATGGAATTATAAATTTAACTAAATATTTCATCTCCTCGAGTGGGGATCGAACCCACAATCACACTTTGTGCCCCTGCGTCACGACTGGCCTCAATTTAACTGAATTATGTATAACTTTATAATGTTTATTCTTTTTTCTTCTTCTTTAGTATGAGCTTTGTCGTTACAACGACCATGCCGCTCTGTTTGTTTCACATTCTAATTATAGTTAATTATTTCTTTTTTGAACTAATATATATAAAACAATTTCTTAGCTAATTCAGAGTGTGGTACCGCTAGAACACTATTACAAGCTCCTACATTGTTGTCTCTGCCAATTAATAGCTTAGCTTATTATAGCGTCTCAGGGACTCATTCTGGATACATTCCATCATAACATGATATACCTCATCTAAAGTGTTGCATGTACAACGATTAGGAGTATTTATTTTTTTCATTAGAAATGTTAATTTATTTGATGGAATGGGTCCCGACCTAAGCCTTAAACACGTCACACAATCTTTTCTATTTAGACAAACAGTATCAATCCACGATGTGATTGAGGGTTATGCTTTAATAGTTTTATATTAAATACCTTTAGTTTGAGATTTTTGTTCAAAATATTCCTTTCAAAATGTGTTACACAAATTCCTAATTAAATAAACACAATCAGAAAATACAGTGTACAATGTTTATCTTGTTGATACAAAGAAATTAATGTATGTCTTTACCTCATAATAATAATTACCTGCAATAACACACTTAAGACAGACACAGAAAGTAATAATAAAAATGTTTTGTTTAGCGTTCATTTTAACATAGAACAATTTCATATTATTTTTCACTTAATATAAAATTAAATTTTATTATAAATACTATGCAGTGACTTGAACATTTACATATCTTCACTTAACTGAATGAATCTTCTAATGTTAAAACTGGTTTAGCTGATGATTTTATGGTAGCAAAAACAATTATTATTGACATTGTAGAGGCATTCATTTATTCGTGGTCATCTGACATCATTAAGTCGGTAAGAACATATACTAAGTTCCGGTTTCCAAGGATAACTAGGGAGCATAGTGTTGACTAAAGTTTAGTTTTCGTTTTTATAGTTATTCTACTAAAAACACTTTATAGTAAACTACTACTTAAGGATCTAATATTTAGTTTACGACTTTGGCTATTATAATTAGTTATTTAACATCTTGGTGCAGTGGTTCAACGTTTGACTATAGTGGGATGATTGTGGGTTGGAGTCCTATTCGGAGGAATGAATTATTTTCATTTCCCCGTGGTACGTAATGTGTGACATTGACTTCCGCCATTCAACTAGCAATGTTTCGAATTTAGGCGGAAATATCGCTAATCTATCTGCCTACTTACTC
The DNA here is from genome assembly GCA_013403705.1 of Heliconius hermathena. Taxonomy (NCBI): domain Eukaryota; kingdom Metazoa; phylum Arthropoda; class Insecta; order Lepidoptera; family Nymphalidae; genus Heliconius; species Heliconius hermathena. The sequence continues at coordinate 351,087 of JAAIXJ010001760.1, read as the reverse complement.
CACTTTATGCGGGACATAGTGTGTATCTAAAAAAAAAACTAATCAACATATGATTAACATTTAGACAAAGAAGAATCTAAAACCATTTTAAAATTATTTTAAGCGTTTCCATAACCGTCATATCAACTATTTTATTATACATAGTTAGTACAAAACTTAAACTTAGACTGAACATTTGTATTGTAACGTAACAAACACAACATAAAGTAGAGTTGGCTCGCGTAAAGTGAAATGTAAAAGCCACTTACCTAATGCTGAAAGCAGCGACAATCTCATTCGGGGCGACAAATTGAGAACACCTTCCGGCGCCGCAGCCACACCGGCCGGTCTCTGGTAAATACCTATTTATTGTGGCGTACGCTGAGACAGCTGTCTCCTACATGGGAAATTAGACCGTAACTGTCACCCGCTTCAACAATAAACTACTACGTCGTAGGAACGTTTGTGCTGACTTAGGTAAATTTGTTAAATTTTGTTTTTGTGTATTTTAATATTTGTATTTAATATTTGTATGTTTTTTTCAGCTTCACGCTGTATCCCGCAGATATCAGAGTACACGGAGGGAACCTAGTATTAAGACCAGAGAGGGATCCCAGGATTCAAAATGCCGGGATATCGGACTAAAAAATAGGTCTTAAAAATATCGGTTTTAATTTTTACATTATCCGGGATTTTCGATATTATCGATTTTTACTAAAATAAAAGTTAAACAAATTTAATAAAATTTAATTCAAGCTTCTTTGAAATATACAATGGTTGTATACATAGGCACGACACCGCAAATGATGAGTTTCCAGGAACTTCCAGGATTTTATATTGTTTATATTTAAAAAATTAGAGACTATGCACCATGATATAGTTGTTTGTGACCTTAACACCGTTTTGAAACTTCTTCTTCCTCTTTTTCTTGGCATTAATCCCGGCGTATGTTACCAGAGTCTGCCTTCTTGCACAGCCTACTCTACTTTGCACGGTCTTTAAGATACTCGGAGGTTAATCCGTGGGAAATCTATATCCTGTGTTACGTAATGGAACAAGGGCTTCTTTGGCCGTCTGGGAGGTCTCACTCCAGGGACAGACAAGGCATTTCATCCGACATAGTTCCTACGCCGGCGTGGCCAAATCATCTCAGGCGACGCTCTTGGAGTTTATCCGCTGTTAGGGACTCCAAGACTACTTTGAATGGATATGTTGCCGTGTTGCGTATGCGGTCATACCGCGTCACGCCGCATATCCATCTCAGCATCTTCATTTCCCCGAGAAGCTCCTGGGTGTGCCAAGTGCTAGCCAGCATTCGCTGCTGGATAAAAGAATTGGTCTATTGATGCTCTTGTATTGCCCCTCGCCATTTGGCCCAGGCACTTATCCGGGCATTTGGCGCTTATCCGGGCTTGGACATCATAATCTCCATCTCTCCTTCACAGAGGCGGGACTACAGAGCAGCGTGCCCTGATAATCTCTGAGACAAAGATATTTTGCGATATATTGCGTTGCTTTATCCCGGGCACGTGTCAGTGTGTATATGAGCTTTTACTCCTCCACAGTATCGATGTTTGTCATATAGTGGTGATAAACTCTCGCTGCGGGCTCTGGATACAGCTCTTTTCTTGCACGTTTCTCTACTATATACTCAAGTCAGTCTTCAGGACAGTTGGATTGCTGCCATTCCTTAAATGCAGTCTTCTTTTCACGAATACCTCTTGCACCTTGTCATTGCACCACCAAGTCTCCCTCTCGCTGACACGTCCACCCTTAAGAACGCCAAAAACTCGCTTGCCCGCTGCAATAATTGATGACTGCTGACAGGGGATGAGCTCATTCCCTGAGCCGTCTCAGTGTTAGTCGAACCATTTTGACTTTTAACCTCTGTCAGAAAGATATTCGGACTGTATCGGTTCATTCAGCAACCACCACTTGATCCGAGGCTTACGTTTCTCATCTATTTTATTCATCGGAGTGACGTTAAAGTCCATAACGAGACAAGATGTTAAGCGGTCAGGCTTTCACCTGGAATGACTTTATAGTTAGTTACCCGATTTATGGCACCGTCTGGTCAACAAGTACTCAATTTGAATTGAGTGGGATCTATTGTTATATTATATTATTATTATATTATACGTGATAAGGTGCTGAAAATTCTTTTGGAAGTACATAATTATGACGGCTAGATCAGACGCAATCAGGTTCTTAGAATATTTACTCTCTTTTAGTTGCGTTCATATGGCTCAGCCTTACCAACGTGGTCGTTTAAGTGCCCCCAACTAAGACCACTTGCAGAAGTGCAGTCGGTATTTAGATTAAGCAAAAAAACACTTTGATGTCTTTTTAAGGCTAGATTACACAGAGCTAACAGAGTCAGTGTTATACGACTCGGTAAACATTTTATATCATATGTTTATTAGTAAATGTTAGGCTAAACTGATGCATCATTAAACTGTTCTGTGATCATTATATTTTTTTATTTAGTAAATATTAGTTAATTTACTATTTCCTAGAAAATATCCACCTAAGAGGCTTGAAAAATTACTAATTTTATCAAATCTCGTGAATATTGAGAAAACTCTTTCTAGTAGAGACAGATATTTTCCAGTATCCTGGGATTTTTCTGAAATCAGTATCAAAAATACCCGTTTTGCTAAAATAGTCCGATATTGCGACCACTAGTTAATACACTTCGTGCCTCAAATGCGTAGTAATATTTTAATATTTGTATAATATTTTGTTTTTAATATAATAAATAATGAAATTAAATTTTGATGTGTTCATTTGCTAAAAAAAGTGCTTTGTGATCATAGACAGATTAAAATATCTCAGTTTGTTTTGGCATTTTCATATTTTATGTATCATAAAGACTGTGTATTACGTTGAAATATACTGTAAATAGATACATACATTTGCGCCGAGATAATTTTAAGCCAGACCAAAAAATACGCTTGGTATAAATTAAATTTTTAACATTGTATATTTTATATAACTATTTTTTAAGTAAACTTTAGAATATTATTCTATGTTTTAAATTCTGTAAAGTTTAGCTTTATTTAAATGCTTTTTTTTTCAGCTTAACCCTATATCCCGTATATAGCAAGGTAGAGGGAACCAGTAGTGTTAAGATACTCCGATTCTCACTTTACGCCAAATTTTCCTGGCATTGCGTATTGAGTAGAGTAGCTGAACGAGTGAAGGTTTTTTTTTTATAAATTCACTCTGCTTAGAATCGAACGCACAACCGTCGCCTTACAGTCACACGCCCGTGTCACTGCGCCACGACGGAATCAAACTATTGACCTGGAAAAAAGAAATATATATATACATACATATATTCTTATTATATTTCTTAGTTTAGTGTTTATATATGCGTGTGTACGTAGTGAAAGGTGAGTCACTTTAATATGGAAACACGATGATTTTCTCCGGAAGCCCATGCGTTACCCCAGTCGTTTGTTAAGCTCTCGAATTATGTTGCGCCCAAGGGAGCTCTACAGGGAGTAACACAAAACAAATTTTACTTTTTTCTTTTTTGCTCAGAAATTTACTTTCTACCTACCTGCCTGGGCACGGTTGGTGAATAATAGTCTTCCTTGATACAAACAGCAATTTAGTGGAATTGTTTTAGTTTTTGTGAATCGTTTGTTTATACAAAAACACAATGACGATCTAAGTTTAATTTTATGTTTAAGTTATACTTTTAAATGGTTTATTTGAAAGTAAATTTATCTTTTTAGTTATTAGTTTAATGAGTCAAATGTAAATAAGATTTGAAAGATTGTTATTAAGATAATTTTAAATTTTTATTCAAATACCCTCAATTGGTATTATACTCAATTAAATACTCAATTGGTAATATAACATGGTTTATCAATCATGTATGTACTTTGATTGAATGTGTTTTTTAGCGTTACACTGTAACCCGCACACAGCAGGATAGGCACAGGGAACCTAGTTTTGAGACACTCCGGTCCCCACTTTCCGCCCAATTCTTGAGGCATTGCGTGTGGTGGGAAAATTTTAAATATTTCATTTACTCAAGTGGGAATCGAACCCACAACCCGTCACGTTTACACTTTGCACCTTTGCGCCACGACTGGCCTAATATACTAATGTGAGCTGGCCATAAACATGTTACACAATTTATATTTAGTGTGTACGAAATATTAATTCATGTTCCATATTTAAAAAAAACAATTAATTGAACCGGAAACCAATTGATTTTTAATAAAATCATATCAAATACGTAAACAAAGGGGATATAAAGTTACGATGCGGTGTTGTCACGGCGGACTAACACAAATAGCTCAATTAAACAGCCGCCTGTATCCAGAACATCGCCCCAACGACAAATGGACGAGTCATCTGTTCCCGTGCCACGTCGCATTCTAAATTGGTTGCGTGCCACGCTTTTTTTTTGCAAGTTTCGAATTAACCAATGCAATCAATCAAGTCCGTTTCGAACGAATATTTACTGCCGCTGCAACGGTGCCATTTATTTTTAGGTACACAGTAACGTATGATATGGGAAGCTGAAAATCTACGATTAGGTTGTTATTTATTTGTGGTTTTTTAGGGCTCCGTTACACAAAAGGTTAACACGGAACGGAAATGGAAATCCTTATAGGGTCACTTTGCTGTCCGTCTGTTCGTCTGTTAAGACTATTTTATTTTGGGATCGCAGAGAGGTACCTAACTGAAATTAATATCAAATATTCAGATCTATGGTCCTTTGAAGCATAGACCAAATCTAGCTTCAAAGTCAACTTAAGCAAAAGATACAAGCATTTATGTCTTTTTAGTATTAAATCCTAAATGTGAAGATTTATAAATATTTCATAGAAAAAATAATTGTAAACTTATAGTGCATACATACGTCCGCACATTTTTTTGTAGGCTTATCAGCTTTTCTAAGTTGTAGCCTCAGTTGGCGAGTTCGACTCACACTTAACCGGTTTCTTTATTATACAAAAAGGATCTTAAACGTATCGTACTCACGAGAGGCTTACTTACACGAATAAATCAAAAGTAATGAGCTTTCGTTTCTATTCGCGGAACAACTAGCACAACCTACTTCGTGGAAGTTGTTTCGAAGCAATACGGCCGCCTGCTTAATTGGCTAGCTTTTCGCTTAATATTTACAACTTTTAAGCAAATGCAGTTGAAATGCATTCGAGAGTTTGGCGTAATACACTGCCTTCAGCTTTAGCTAAGTTTTCTTCTTGAGTTAAAAATGAATTTCATTTGAAGTGAAAGATGGAGTACCTACTGTCGATATTTCGATGTACTCTTACATTTACTCTAATAATGCGTATACATATACGCATTATTAGAGTAAATGTAAGAGTTTACTGTAGATCTCAAAATAAACGGTGGAAAATATAAATATAATTCAATCATTCAAAATGAGCTATTATTTAGAATATTATAGATTTTTTAACATCANATAAAAAAATAAATCAGCTTCACGCTGTATCCCGCACACAGCAGGGTAGGCAGAGGGAACCTAGTGTTAAGACACTCCGTTCCCCACTTTCTGCCGAATTCTGGAGGCATTGCGTGTTAAGTGGCAGAACTCAACGCCGCGCTTAACCTCGTCACCAAAGCGAAGAAATGTAAATATAAATTTAAGTGAATATTTCATCTCCTCGAGTGGGGATCGAACCCACAACCTCTCAGTTTTACAGTAACACCTCGTGCCGCTGCGCCACGACTGGCCTCTAGATTTTTTAACGTTTGCAAATATTTACGTATCTTACTACAATCATTTTGTTCCTATACTAAAAAGAGCTAAGGGATATATAAATATATATGTATCTATTTTAACTAAATATTTTGATTTTATAGAACTTGGTAGTATCGTTTGTGACATCAAAGCTAATGGCAATATTCAAATATTGTGACGCCACGAGCAAGCATGTAACTGGTAAAGGTATTTTGTAATATCAAAGACTTTACGGCGTTTTATGTTAAGTAATTTAATATAACGCCGTCTAGCACAATATGTCTTTGTTTCATTTAATAAATTATGTTCCACGTGATTATAATGCGATTTATGAAATAGCGGTAGTGTGTGTTGCTACAAATTTTGTATCAGTATTTATATATAATTTCGAAAGACCTATATTATTAATATTATAGAAGAAAATGGAAATATAAATGTAAGTAAATATTTCATCTCCTCGAGTGGGGATCGAACCCACTACCAGTCGGTTTTACAATCACACTTTGTGCCGCTGCGCCACGACTGGCCTCAAAAACCTATATTATAAATTTGAAAGTAGCTCTGCCTGTCTGAAAATCGAAGTCGAGTTTCACTCCAGTGAAAATCGAACCCACAACCAGTCGCTCTTATAATCACACGCTAGTGCCTCTGCGCCACGACTGGCCTCGTATAACCGTAAAGTGTATGTAAGAAATTCACAACTACAAAACACGTTCATCTTTTCGACAATCGTATCATAAAAGCTGATAAAAATATAGTGAATAATCGAAATTTCTCAGAGAATTTTGAGCAGGAAATAAAAATACGATGTACCCCGTGAAGGGTCCGGAATGGTGAACAACATTTGAAAAACAATATCTCCATCGATGTCTCAGTCTATCGGAGTCAATGGAGGGCTTTACAAAAGTGTCACGTAATATGTAAATCGCTTAGATCGCGATGTGTCCCGCCTGTCAAAGGCATCCGGCGAAGTCTTATAGATTTGGAAACGATTTTTTCACGTTGTTATCTTCAGTTTGAAATATAAAGGTTAAATGTTTACTTTTGGAGTCAGTTTTTTTTGTGCAATTAATTAATTAATGGTGAAATAATATTATAGTATTTTTTTTTTAAATATCACAGTTATATTGTTCATTGTGTTACTTAGGTACTTGTCGTAAAAATTGAATATATTATCAAATAGTCCAGGAAACAGTATCAAAAACATAGTAACTTCGAAATACAATATAATATGTTTTCTGTATAGAAATAAATAGAAGTTGCATATTTTTACCTTAAAATAAGTAAATAAAATAGTAATATAATCTCGATGTAATTATAATAATTTAGGGCTGTTCCTCGATAACAGAGTGTCACGTCGACCGCCGCACCCCCCTGCCCTAGCAGATACATACTTTTATCTCAAGTCACGCTTAATGGTGCAACAATTTCACGCGATTCCCGCGACGCGTCCCCTTTGTTTAAATATGCAACATGTCACCACTAGTGACGTACTCCAAATATTACAACGTTCGCCCGTTAGCATAATAAAACGAGCATCGCTACAGGCGGCGCATTAAACTGCACTAACGAGGTGTGCGGGGAAATCAAATGTCGTTCTCATTACATTATATTTTCTAGTATCATTATATGAATATTATTATTATTATTACTATTAAAATAATATTAAGTTATTATTAGAGGCCAGTCGTGGCGCAGGGGCACGAGGTGTGACTGTAAGCGCGACTGGTTGTGGTTTCGATTCCCATTCGGGGAGTTAAATATTTATTTCAATTTATATTTCCGTTACTTCGCTCTGGAGTCGGAGGCAAAGCGCGGCATTGAGTTCCACCACTCAACACGCAATGCCTCCAAAATTCGACGGAAAGTCGGGAACGGTATGTATTTACAGGAAGTTCCCTCTGCCTACCCTGCCGTGTGCGGGATGCAGCGTGAAGCTTATTTATTTTGATTTGATTTTTTTAAGTCAAATGATCATTTAAATTAAAAACAAAATAAAAAATATTCTTATCTAATTATAATAAAGGTAGATCTTAATAAAAAGACTAATCAATGAATAAATAAATAAAAAGTTTAACAACTGAGGCAGGTAGTCTAAAATTATTTTCCAATTCGAAGTTCACTCAGAATTGAGTTCGGAGCGAGAGCAACCGCCCTGAAGCCAAATGAAATTGCTTTAATTCTTTCACCTCAGACTTAAGAATCCTTCCGAGCGGTTATCGGATTACTTCATTAGATTGTTTATACTACTAACATTTGTAGTAAAGTAATGACTGTAAATTTTATTTTATTAACTTAATTGTTCCACAGGCCAGTCGTGGTGCAGGGGCACAAGCGTGTTTGTACACCCGACTAGTTGTGAGTTCGAGTCCCACTCCAGGAAATAAAATATTTTCTTTTCTTACACCAGAGCGAAGAAATGGAAATATAAATTTAAGTAAATATTTCATCTCCTCGAGTGGGGATCGAATCCACAACCAGTCGGTTATACAGTCACACCTCGTGCCGCTGCGCCGCGATTGGCCTCAAATTTTTTTATATGAATGTGGCAATGTTAAGTGCCACTTATTAAAGTAAATATATTACAAAATAAGTACGTAAAAATTACAATTAATAAATAAAAAATATAATATATATTAAAAGCTAGAATTTGTCAACATAGAGAATTATACCAAAAAACGAACATAAAACATAAACAAATTAAGATAGTCTTATAAACGACTAAACATCACAATTTGACAAAGATTGAATAGTGAATTTTGCAAAGTTGCTTCAATTGTGGATGCGTTTCACGTGCAACCGTAACTGTTAGCGATACGAGCAATCCCCTTTAGTACCTCAGATGCAAATATTACTAGCATCTGCTCTCTTCGAATTAAATTTATGTGTAATAAATACTACATTTATATGATTATATGTCTTAATTACGCTGTTTTTTTTTATAAAATATACGCAATATCTTCCAAGAAACAATAAAAAAATACTTTATCTTGTGTTATTAAAATGGAAACTACATGATAAACCCATTAGGAACTAACCGGTGACGTTGTTATTAAATACTTTATCAAGTTATATGTATGCATATCGTATAAACCTAATATTTATAAATCTATCAAGTATGATAATAATATTTTAATAATTAAACAAAATTAAATCAGCTTCACGCTGTATTCCGCACACAGCAGGATAGACAGAGGGAACCTAGTGTTAAGTTAACTCCGTTCCCAGTTTCCACCGAATTTTGGAGACATTACATGTTTAATGGCGGAACTCAATGCCGCGCTTTGCTTGGAAAACGGAGCGAAGAAATGGAAATATATTTAAATTTAAATAAATATTTCATTCAATCCATACTTATATTATAAATTCGAAAGCAGCTCTGTCTGTCTGTGACGTAATCACACACAAACCGCTGATTGGATTGTGATAAGATATCATATAGACTTACTTGAGGGTTATGGGATGAATATAGACTAATTACTCAGATATTTTTTGTGATATTGGAAATTTTATTTCTCTTACTGATGTCTACTTATTAGACTTTTTGGGCTTATTGTAATTATTTCGGGCCTATAGTTCCTTACTAATTCTATTGAAAATTTAAAATAATTTCATAAGCATATTAAATAAATATTCGTATAGTTCAAGTGGGCGAAGCCGCTTAGTTCCTTTAGTAAAATATTATAAAATTAATATCGAATTACATTTTCTTTACTCCTAAGGTAGTTTATTCATGCAATGACGCTAAATAATCGCGTCTTAGTACGCCACCAGCGTCGCAGCGGTAGTATTTTCTCATACCCGCCAACGAGATTGAACAGGAGTAAGGCGCTCATAACTCACACTTAAATGGAGCCCGAGGTGTAATCTCGGCGTGGATACGCAATAATCCCAACCGTCCATTCTATCAACTAAGCCTTATACTTTTGTTCTATTATTCTCTATTCGCTCTCCGTGACCAGATATGACAACGATGGGGATTTAGTACGCGTACAATACACGTAAAGTGCCTGGTTTAACACTGTGATACTCATTTATAAGTCAATTTAAATTTTCAAATAATTTGTAAAGTTGTTTTTAAAGCCGTGTCGTGGCGCAAGGGATGTCTTTGGGAGTTTGATTCCCACTCGAGCAAATTAAATATTTAATATATTTTAATTTTTTTTATTATTGGTGTTTTTTACTACAGTTTACTACAAATTAACTATAAGTTATATGTTTAAAAAAATATATTAGGAAATATAAATTATATTAATTTGGGTTCTGGCTATGACAATTTAAGAGAGATATAAAAATATATTTTTTAATATCAAAGTTTTTTATAGAATTTTTGAATAAAATATAAAGACTACTTACTATATTGAGGCCGGTCGTGGCGCAGCGGCACGAGGTGTGACTGCAAAACCGATTGGTTGTGGGTTCGATCCCCACTCGAGGAGATGAAATATTTACTTAAACTTATATTTCCATTTCTTCGCTCTGGTGTCGAGGTTAAGCGCGGCGTTGAGTTCTGCCACTCAACACGCAATGCCTCCAGAATTCGGCAGAAAGTGGGGAACGGAGTGTCTTAACACTAGGTTCCCTCTGCCTACCCTGCTGTGTGCGGGATACAGCGTGAAGCTAATTTTAATTTTTTATAAAGACTACAATGTTAAAATTTCATCAATAGTCATTCGTGTTATTTATTTTATTAATTTGTGAAGTCACAAAAACGGTATTAAAAAAACAACTTTTAATTTAACATTCACCTACAATGTAGCGGTAACAGAGGTAGGGGGAGACCTCGATTGACCTTCAAAAAACAGTATGAATGACACTGGAGGAAAGTCACGTAAAAAGCACGAGGACCGTTCGGAGGGCATGTACGATGGCGCTCCGTAGTCTCTGACTATCCGCTAGGGATACAGCGCGAAACTAGGCAAGTTACAACATATCACTTAAATTATAGTAGTCTTCAATTGTTTGTGAGTTAGGACCTATATATATAAAAGCCCTAGATCCTATTTATGTTGTCGCACTCAAAAAGACTGATGCAACGGAAAAGTGAATTGCAAAAGCAAAATTAAGCCGTTTAAGCTCCTCAGTCAATTTGCCGTGTCAAGAACTTCCTTTAAAAGTTTGCGCTCAGACACCGAGTAAGGCCCATTTACATATTATTGAATTTTTATACTACTACCGTCTAATCGATTTTGTGTGGGCCACTTCATTTCAACGATATTATTAGCAGTATGTCAGTAAAGAATGAACGAGTTTTATCTTTGTGTTAACAAAAAATGCTACATGGCGAACACCATCATACTTTTGAGTACATATTTATGTGAAACTAAACTCTTTATAAGAATTTTAACTATAAAATATTAAATTAAAATCCATAGCCGTTCATTCGTGGGCGTCGTGGCGCAGGAGCACAAACGTGTAATTGTAACGCCGCGGTTGTGGTTTCGATTCTCACTCAGGGAAATGCGTTATTATTTATTAATATCATAATTTTTCGCTCTGGTACCAAGACAAAAACACTGCATTGAGTTTAGCTGAGTAGTTACATGCAATACTAAAAATTCGGAGCAAAGAGTGTCTTAACAATACGTTCCGTCTACTTATCCTGCTATATGCGGGATACTGCTTGAAGCTGAAAAGAAAATATCGATAACCCTCTATAACATTAAATATAAACTATTACCAGTTTTTCTCATCTCATCCATCCGAAATCGTTCTGATTCTGATATTACAATAAATTCGTAATTGCTATTGCTATGTTTTTTTTAATATATCCATTCAATTATAATTAATATTTTACAATATCTTTTTTATTTATAATTTCTTATAATCTAAGAAATCATAAAAAAAATCTAGAATTTTTCTAAAATATTAATAAATTTAATGTACAAAAACTTGTATATAAAAAAATATCAGTTTTATTGCATAATAAATAGTAGTAAATAACAAAAAATATTTTCTAACCACACACACAAAATTCCAAGTCGAAACCTGAAATGTATGTATGTCGTCGTACCAGATATAATCCACGCAACTAACTGCACATTCAATTTAGATTCGTGCATAATGCATGGAGAGGGTAAGCGTGGACCGAGGGAACATTTGCCGTATCTAATTACGCATTATGCTTTGCCATGTAGACGGGCACGTCTACCTATGATGAATATTAGATCACAGTCCAGCCTAGTGCCAGTTTAGATGTTACAGCCGATGCTGCTAGTAATTGCTTTGTTCAATCACGTGGTTTAACGCTGTAAATTAAACGCTTGATTTTTAATATTATATGTAATATTACATCTTATCTTAGATAGAGCATTCGTTATATTAACTTAACTTAGCTTTACGCTGTATCGTATGTTAATATTCATATAGAATATGAGGAGCTATCACGCGAACTTTTATGTATAGAAATGAAAAATATACATATAAGTAAAAGCTCGTAGAAAGTAAAGAAAAAACAAAAGACCACAATCACTTAAAGATGGAGTATTATACCACTAAACTTTCTCTAGGAACACGTCTAAATAGCGAATAACAAAAAAAAAACATCATACTGCCACCATTTGCAATTCTTTATTTAGATACGTATTTAAGTGCTTAAGTTCGGACAATCATCGGCTCGACCCTTGCCGTCGTTGGGCTGAAACTGTCGTATTTCCTCATAAGGAGGAAGAAAATACCGTCATAACTCACGGTTACTCGGCTCCCTGGTGTGTTGTAAAGATGCCCTTAACACTAGTCTTCATTTTTACTTGGGATAGTGCATTTGTCACTAGCTTAGATTTACAAACTTTCATGTTTACTTTTTTTGGTTTTTTTTATACATTTTTTCTAATAACTATTATTGACGCAGCTAGTAGTATTTCATTGTACATATAGAAATCTTATATTCATAATTTTGTTCTTTTTCTCTGTTTAGAAAAAATGCAATGTTAAATTTTACTATACGTCATACGTAAGCGAAAAGAGCACAAAGAAACAACTACATACCCCCTCTACTGTATATATGTGTATAAATACGTATGTGTGTACTGTCGAGGCGTCCAGGGGAAGAAAAATTATGTATAAGAGCATATTTTTATGTTTAGAGAAAGAATACGGATTTTGAATGTCAATATGTAATAATCGAGAGGCCAGTCGTGGTGCAGGGGCACAAAGTGTGACTGTAAAATCGACGGGTTCGATCCTGACTCGAGGAGATCAAATATTTACTTAAATTTATAATACCATTTCTTCGCTCTGGTGTCGAGGCAAAACGCGGTGTTGAATTCTGCCACTCAACACGCAATGCCTCCAGATTTTGGCAGAAAATGGAGAACGAAGTGTCTTAACACTAAATTCCCTCTGCCTACCCTGCTGTGTGCGTGAAGAACAGCGTGAAGCTGATTTATTTATTTTTAATATGTAATAATAGAAAAGTGTGGAAATGAAACATAGTAAAACATAAGTATAGTGTTCAACATACGTATAGTGAAAGTTTAAATACAAACTAAGTAAAAATAAATTCGTTGCTTAGGAAATCAAATTCGGTTTTATCTTAAACTTATTTTTAAATTCATGAAATTCATTTCTTTGAGTTTAAAGTTGTTCTTTTACACTTTTAATTCATTCAATTCACAAAACCAACCCCTTTTTGTCTTTTCAAAGAATTAATTTTAAAATCATTAAGAAAAAATAAGTAAGCGTTCGTTTGCTAAAAAGCAGGCCTATAGTATCTAAATATTGTCTATAAATAATTAAAATGCAGTAGGTACGTGCAAAATGGCGTCGAGTGTACCTACGTTGGCACACACGGTGCGGGCGGCGCAGCTAATAGCCCTTCTCTCTATTCCTCACTATTTAACAGGTGCCACTTTTCCCACGTTAAAGGTTATTGGGCCTTCCTTCACGCTTTTTATTGCCTGAACCCAGTTTGAACTCAATTATTTTTATGGTCGGCCAAATTGCTATTTTGTTGCTTCATCACGATTATTAAGACAAAATTAGTTCAAAGATTGATAGTATTTTTTATTGGCAATTTTCCACTGTAGTTTACCTTAAATTTTATTTATAATATATATTATGTTTTGGTATTGTTCTCAATAGTATGTGTAAAATATATTGATAATATGATCAAGACATTGCTGAGACAGTGTTTACTTAGTATAATTAATAAAAAACAATATAATATACATTTTTAATTAAAAATATAAAATAAGCTGTATTATATTTTTTATTAAAAAATTTAGCATGAGAGGTGTATAAGGACAGTATGTGACTCTGTTAAGTGTGGCATTCAATTTCGGCAGCAATATACTTAATAAACTGTATTTGAAAATGAACAATATATTTATTCATAGAAAAAAAGACGACTCTTTAAAGAGTTATGCGTGATTTATTTTTTTGATTAAAATCAATGAAACAAATTTTGTTTCCTTATCCTTCTTCATCTTTAGATATTTTTTAAATCCTCTATAAATACACGGGACTATATTCGGGGAACACTATCCGATAATAAAATATCAAAATCAAAATAATAGAAGTTAAACAAGATTTGAACCGATCCGTAGCTGATTTAAAAGATAGCAATTACTTATATAAGTTCCTTATCTATATATATAAAAGGACATGTACCTGACTGACTGAGGTAAGACGCACGCACAGCCGTAACCGCTGTGCGTAGAAACGTGAAATTTGGACAGATGTTTATTTTCATAATCTGGACATCCACTAAGAAGGGATTTTGAAAAATTTTAACCCTAAAGGGGTGAAATAGGGGTTGAAAGTTTGTATGGATTTTTTTTTAAATCGCAACCGATTTTTATAAAATTTGAAATTCAGACTCTTAAAAAAATTTCATTGAACACGTGTTTCATGGTTTTTTAGAATTCACCCCTTAAGGGTGCAAATAAGGGGTTGAAAGTTTGTATGGAAAATTCTTTAAATCACCACTGATTTTTATAAAAAAATTAATTCAGACTGTTAAAAATATTTTATTGAATACGTGTTTCGTGGTTTTTTTAGAATTCACCCCTAAGTGTCCCAATAAGCGAAGCCGCGCGCTCCCACTAGTATAGCATATATATATTAGTACTTAAAATTAAAATACTGTTAAAGTATTTAGTTACAATTTTAAATTTAAGTAACCATTCACATTACATCACAAATCATTTTTCGTGTTTTATCTCTTTCTCGTAATTTCATAATGTAACATCAAATCTGATTAAGAAGCAGCACAGAAAATGTACTCTTATTTTGTAGACGTGTTTAAACATTGATTTAAAATCACGTCGTATTCCACGTTTTAGACGTTTGCTATATTTAAGTGGTAATTTTAGGTTTTTGAAAAGTAAATTTTAAATGATTAGATTTGTAAAAAATAATTAATATAATTTTCCATTATATTATAGCATTTTTTTATTTCCAAAAATTGTTCACATTTTGAAGACAGATCAAGGCAGAAAGGCAGTCAGAACCTGATGATAAAATATCTTGTTCTGTTTCTGGCCATTTGGCGGCCCTAACTGTGAATTACATGGCACTATATAAAACGGCGTCGTTTATGGGAGTGTATATGAGTACAAATGTTGACAGTAATCGTTACTTAAGATTGATAAAAATAAAATAATTTAATGATTCGCAGCTGAAATATGCTTGCTTGAAATATGCTTGCTTGCTTGCTGTGCTTGAGGCCACTCGTGGCGCGGGGGCACGAGTGTAAGACTATAAACGTGTCAGGTTATTTATTCTCACTCAAGGAAATAAAATATTTAATAGTTTCATTTCTTAGCTATGGCGTGGAGGCAAAGCGCGGCGTTGAGTTCCGCTCTTCAACACGCAATCAAAGACGAAACGTTGCTACGGTAGCGAATTAACTCACGGTTTGCTATTCGAATTATCATTATGTACATGACTATCAATATATTATTATACATACAACACCAAAACTAATTACCGTTTTTATTGTAGTAAGTATTTACTAAAACTTTTACATCTATAACATTAACTTCAAATTGGTATAATTTGAAGAAGCGGAGAGCAAATCTAAAATTACCATACTCTACAGGGAACCTAATTAAATTCAAAGTAGCACTTAGCTTTTCAACTGCAGTTTTAAAAAGAGACATTTCACATGGTTTTCCTGGAAAAGCCTTTTGGTGGACATATAAAAACGACACAGGTAGATTTTTAAAAATGTTTGTTTCGAGTACGCTACTCTTTGATATCGAGCTCTTTGGTGTCACGTAGGAATCATATACGCGCTCAAAAACATTTTGTTCATGTTAATTTTTGTAATATTCACTCGACAGGCCATTTTAATATTTAGACATATTACTTTACTGTAAAGCTAAAGAGTTTTAACTAAAATTTAATTACTTTTATACCAGCAACTCAATTATTGTTGTTATATTAAGTGATTTTTTAAACAATTTTTTTTGTTTCCACTTTACTGACATAATAACTTATATGCTTATAAAGTATAAAAAGTTTGTAAACTGTACTTGTATAAACTTTAAATGTGAAGGTTGTGGGTTCGATTCCCACTAGGAGAACGTGGCGTTGAGTTCCACTTCTCATTAAATTGTCGAAAAGTGGAGAACGGAGTGTTTTAAAGCTAGGTCCCTCTTCTATCGTACATTCATTTATACGGAATTCAGCGTGAATTCACGCTAACTTCACGCTGATTCCCGTACAAAAGAAAATGATATTACTAACACTGACAGTGACAATTGAACCTCTTTTCGTGTACAGTTAAAGTAACTAGGAATCTTTTCCTAGATTTGTCATAGTTTGATTTTTTTTGAACAAAAATATGTTTAGTTTCATTCAAAGAATTTGAAAGAATCTAATTAAAACATTTCGTTCTTAGCTTGTTTGTGTTCAACATGGGCGCTTTCCAATGCCACACTAAGAAAATAAAAGATATTTAGCCATATACTGATCTTATGCGTCACGCCTTATATTTATTCAGAGTAAGTAAAAAAAATATAATAAAAATAATTTACTTTTGGTAATCAAAAAAAAAAATGGGGAAATATTTATTAAGAAGAGTGTTAAAAACTAAAAGTTATGACTGTTTCACACTTTCACACATCATACTTATATTATAAATGTGAATGTAAGTAAATTTGTTTGTTACGCTTTTACGCGAAAACTACTCAACCGATTATCATAAAACTTTGTACACATATTTTTAGATATATTAGCAAGGACAGGATATTTTTATAAAAAAAAAATTAAAGATTTTTTATCCTTTGGCTATAATTTGAAAATAAGTTTAAGCAAGCGAAGCCACATTTGTCTCTAGTAGTTAACGTAGCATATTTTGTTCTTACAACGCTTGATAGATTTTTCATATTTTAATAAATATCAAATGTTGCTATGATTATGGTAAATTGATGTTAGTAAGATAAATATTATAAAAAATATATTTATATATTTTTTAATTAAACGAAGTAAAAATAAACGAAACAGTGAAGTTATTTTTAACATACAATCATCTATACAAATTGAGATTACGTGTCCGCCTTAAAACAACCTGTACTCGTACAATCAGGAAAGTAAACGTCACTAAACGTATTTCCAGAAGCGGCGGGAATTGAATTTTCAGGGGAAAAAAACGAAACAGTTTTATTTAAGCTACTGATTTGAGAGCAAACACCTACCGTAGACTGGAAGAAAGCAGCCCGCATCTCTATACAGATTCATGTTGAACCTCTGAGTGCACTAAAGGAACATACATTTCCATAGATATATTTTTATTCTTCATTTCCTTATCATTATCATAAATTAGTAAAATATAAGATAACACCAGGTTCCCTCTGCTTACCCTGGTGTATGCAGGATAATGAGTGAAGCTGATTTTGTAGAAAAATATAGAATAAAAAAATATTGCCAAAAGCCGCGAGCGAGTCACTAGTCACAAATAATAAGCAAAATATATAATGTGATACAGAATAATATTAATCCAGTTACAGACAAAAATAAGTAAGGCAAGTATTTATCAATATTTTTAGTTAAATAATACTCACTGGTAGACAAATAAGATTCGCAAAAGACGAAGGCGTCGTCGCGTCGGTGCGGAAAATATTCGGGGGCACAAACTTAATTAGCGTGTTTTCTTTGATTACAGCCATCATGCACCGGCTGCGTGGAACTGCTCCGTTCAGGTGACTTCGCGTTATAAGTAAATTACATAGCTTTCTCTCAGAAAGGAACTGTTATAACAGTAATATAAAGGTAACGCAGGCAACAAGTGTTGATTTTTAATGGCTGCAGCACTTTATGTTAGCTTAAATTTTTATAAAATTTAATTTAAAGCATACTTTAAATCTATTTCATATTTTAATTGGGCTATTTTATAATAAAATACTGTTCCTAAAGTAGATTAAGCGTCGTTATAACATGGTAAATATCTCCTGAAATTCATTAATTTGGATTAAATAAAATCAGCTCCACACTGTATCCCGCATACAGCAGGGTAGGCAGACGGAACCTAGTGTTAAGACACTCCGTTCACCATTTTCCACCGAAGTTTTCGAAGCATTGCGTTTTCAGTGGCGTAACTCAACGCCAGGCTTTTGCCTTTGTGCCAGTGAAAATGTTAATAACTAATAATTTATTCCTTCAAGTGGGGATCAAACCCACAGCCGTCGCGTTACATTCACACCCTTGTGTACTACGACGTCCTCAATCAATCAATCATTTCGCCTCATTATTTTGGATTAAGTTATGTATAAATTTCTTGATTCCTTATTCCTTAGATACTTTAATAAACTTGTGCTAAATAATGTTTTTCATCTCCTCTTGTCGGCAAAACAAATTGCTTCATTTTTGGCGTCAGGACATTAACAATGAAATTTATCACCTGTGTATGGGCTTGTTGCTGTCGTTTATAAATTATTTTACTTTCCGCTTTTTCGTCGGTTTTATTAAAATAATTAATTATTGTTGTACATATATCATTTGCATTTATATTTTTTTAAGGAAAATTCGTAGATATTTTTGTGTTTTTAAATACTAAATTTATTATATTTATTTATGTATTATATTATTATCAAATATTCACAAAAAAATAATTTTATAATATAATGATAAGGCACTACAAAAAACCACAAAGGTTTGTCTCAAGTACCGTATTCGTTAATTATAAATTAAAATAATATTTTTTATTTTTTTTCAGGTTCCTAAAAAAACTGTATATATAATTATAATTTAATATATATTCATAGATTTTTCTACAAAATTGATTAAATATATCACTTTCAACATATATAAAATAATATATAAAATAAACTTTTGTTTAGAAAGCTTAGTTCTGTTTAAGACGTGACAGATGGTCGACGTAACAAGATAATTAACACGTTTCTTTTATACCCCAACAAACTTTATTAATACCGCGCGGCTTAAGCTTTGAGGCACGAACTTTTCTAATGAAGTCCCATCGTGGAATAACTATGGGCCACTTTTAATTTGTTTATTTTGCAAGGAAGGAATCAAAAGATTTGCGGTTTTGTCAAAGGTCATTTTGTGTTGTAATTTAAATGTTAATCGTTAAAAGGTTTTTTGTAGCTGTATTCCACACATAGCAGAATAGGAAGAGGGAACGTGGGAAGCTACTTTTAAGAAATTCCGCTCCATGAAGACGCTTCTGTTCTCCACTTTCCGTCGAGGACTTTTGAAGGCATTGCGTGTTGAGTGGTGAAATTCAACACCTATTAAATTGTTTGCCTGGTCTTCTTTTCCTCGAGTGGGAGTCGAACCCACAACCTGTTGCACTAAGACTTACCTCAAACACTATTGTTAAAACTAAGTTGGAAAACTTTTATTAACGATTTTTATTTTATTTAAATAAAATTAATCTACATAATTTGAGGCGTTGAGTTCCGCCACTCAACACGCAACGCCTCCAGAACTCGGCGGAAAGTGGGGAATGGAGTGTCTTAAGGTTCTCTCTGCCTACCCTGCTGTGTGTAGGATACAGCGTGAAGCTGATTTAATTAAATTTAATTTTAGATTTTTAATCTACATAATAAATATTTTGAAATATTATAATGCATGGATTATAATTGAAAACGTGCTACATACGTTAATCTTATAAAATATTACATATAATAAACATATAAAATTCGTATAGCTGCAGGATTTCATCGCAATATACGTGTCAGAGATTTCAAATGTCAACCATAGTGAGGGTGTCAAAATCTGAGCAAATGTGTTTATGCAAATTAGCAACTCCATTAACATTGCCTTCCTGCGAGACTAGACGCGTGTTTGTTGTATAAATATCACACGACATGCCAGCGGAACATTTTTCATTAATTATGCAGATATTATGATATTGTATTTATATTGTTAAATATTAGATTCTATCATTTTAGTAAAATACTGGACTGTGTATGCAGCTTGATTGGTTTTGGTTTGATACTAGTGTCTCAAACGCGGCTTCGCTCGCTTAAACTTTTTTTTTAATAAAAAGTATCCTATATCCTTTCTAATACTTCTAAGAATATATGTAGAAAATTTCATGATAGTCGATTGGGTTATTTTAGCGTGAAGCCGTAACAAACAAACTTACATTCACAATAATAATGTGCAAACAAACTTACATTCACAATGTAATGTTAGAAACAACTAGCGTATTTAAATTTTAGCCACTTTGCATGTTTTGATTACTTGCAAAATTAAATTTATTTTGCGTATGAATCAAAGCGTATTGAAAAAATCAGTTAAGTGCGAGTCGGACTCGCACACCGAGACTTCAGGATGTTAGGTTAGCAGGAAATACGTTGTGGAACTTATAAACGTTGACAAATTTAAGTTTGAAAATGAAAATAAACTACAAGTATAAGTTTGTAATGTTGTTTTTTTATGGAACACCAATTAATTTTCACTTTTCGAATTTTTTCCTTCATTTATATTGTAAGTTCTCACTGCGTGCTAAATATTACAATTGTAGGTCCACGGGAAGTATCCTATAGAATTACATACAAAATGCAGTGAAATCGATATATTAATGCGAGTATCTTTAGATTGCGTTGACTTAGAAGCTTGATTTTTTTGTGCTTTAAGGGACCATGGACCTTAGTATTTTTTATTAATTTCAGCTTAAACCCGTCAACCATTTACCTTGTGATCTCGAGGCAAAATGGTCTTGATACATGGACAAGGATAATAAAGTGATCTTATTAGGGTTCCGTTTTTACATTTTGAGATATGGAACGCTAAAATTTATATATTTCCTAGATCATATAACAATTACCTAACCAAATTAGAAAGTAGATTATGAATATTATAAAGTAATAAGAATGCTGAAACAATGTAAATAGAGCCTTAATGCTTGGAATGTCAGACATTACGGGAGTTAAGTCGGTTTGCTGAGAGAACCGCAAATATGTGAGCAATGTAAATTTGATACCTGCATCGCCGCGGTCAGACACCGGCCTACCTTCGTCTCCGGTATGAATCTGGAGGTGGTTGAAATCTAAGGAATCGTTTGTCGGACTTCACCATTTACAATGGCTTGTATATTTGTGTTGTTATTAACTGTATGTTATATAGTGTAGTAACAATATAAGGATTGTGATAATATTTAATAAAATTTGTTTACTTTAATTTCTTTTTGGTTATATAATTTAAACATTTATAACTGCATTATTTTTAATTAATATATTGTGAGTATTTTTTTAGAAGATTCATTTTCAATATCTTTATAATTAACGCTTAATAAGGTTAGATTTATTAATAAATGTGAGGTCATCGTAGTACAACGGTAAGGCGTCTGACTGTATATGCGATGGTGGTTGGTTCGATTCCTACTCATGAAATGTATAAGTATTAGCTTGAACCATTTGATCTACATTATTGAGTCTCTAACTCAATAATTTGTGAAAGGCATTAGATTTGTATAGCGACGTCTCCTCGCTTTGCGTTCTCTACCACATTTTATCATGTGGTGTGTTTTGGGGAACTGTTTGACCTGGTACTTGCCGCTGAATTTTCTGACCACACAGTACGTCCCGAGTTCAAATATCATCTTCACCTCACTTACGTGATACTCCATTACTGTGCGGTTTCGTAGGAACTTCCTTTCAAGCGCCACACAACTGCGGAGTGGTCTATATGCGGCTGTATTTCCGGATCGATACGATTTGGATACCTTTAAAAACCACTTTTTAAAGGTACCCAAGACCGGCAACACCCCTGTAGTTGTTTCTGGTGTGATACGGAGTTGTGAATGGCGGTGATCACTTACCATTAAGCGATTCATACACTCGTTTGCCTTGTCTTTTCCAAAAAAATTAAATAAATGTAAATTCCTTGCTTTCATAACACCATGTATATTGGAGTGTCTCAAACACTATGTTACATCTACATGCTCTAGGGTAGCGTAAAGCTGAAATAAATAATAGATTGTATTAAAAAGTGATATTCATTATTTATTACTCCCCGTTCCCCCGTTCCCCTGTCAACCTAATGTCAAATTGTTTTAATTTACACGTCGCAAAAGAAATATGTACCAAGTATATAGAAAGAGTTCGTGTGGCACCAATGGTCGGAGTTGGACAGTTCTACCGACATTAGAAAGCTTTATGTCTTCGCCAAATGGAGTACGTGACTTCAATATCTCAATTAGGTACTTTATAGCAATAGTAATTACGTTGTTAGGATGTTCACCTATTTGTGATTGGGTTTTAAAATAAAAAAAATATCATCAATATTAAGGTCAGTCGTGGCGCAGGGGCACAAAGTGTGACTTTAAAACCGACTGGTTGTAGGTTCGATTCCCTCTCGAGGAGATGAAATATTTATTTAAATTTATATTTCCATTTCTTCGCTCTAGTGTCGAGGCAAAGCGCGGCGTTGAGTTCTGCCACTCAACACGCAATGCCTCCAGAATCCGGGAGAAAGTGGGGAACGGTGTGTGAACTAGGTTCCCTCTGCCTACTCTGCTGTGTGCGGGATACAGCGTGAAGCTGATTTTTTTGATCTAATTAAACATTTAGAATAACTAGTGCAATTTTAAAACATATATTATATATATGCAATTACTACAACAAATTGTATTGAAAAAAAAAATAACGATTCAAAAATTAAGATAGCTACTATAAAAGGAGGATATCTAAAGTCTATTCGTAACATTATGTTTTCTGAATCCAAACTTCCATTTGAATCCGTAATCTCGTGAAAGGGAATGTAATACAAGGCGCAAGTTGCACCGGCAAAGTGCAATCCGCAAAGCCACAACGATTGTGAGGATTTATCAATATTCGCAGAGAGATTTGTTTTCGTTTCGACTAGTATTCTTTTCATGCTTTAGTAGATTCATATTCTGTTTCGTTTTATGCACTTGCAATTATTTATATATGGCATATACATTTTTTTTGTAACAAAAATTACAATAATTTTACATATATACCAATTATAGGAAGTGATTACGTTACATTATATCTTTTACTTATATTTGAATATTTCATACTTTGTGGTGATACTTTTTTCAGGTACTACGTATGTCTCTAAGTACTAGAGATAAGAACTCAACATGCAAAGGAGCATGCATAAGCACGATTCTGAAACAAATCCAAAAAGATAATACTCAGATAGTAGTCCTGAGCTTGGATTTTTACGATACGCTGAATTTACAATCGCCTACGAAAGCACACTGTCTTGAACAATCCCTTTGTTTGTTCTATTCAAATCCAATGCTAATATGTTCACAGAATCAAAGCGGACGGATGTTCTTCTTTGCGTTGCTGAAAAAGGAAATTTAAGCAAAGCAATAAAATAACCCTCGCTTCTTAAAGAAACACAATAAAATTTTAGTTCATCTATCTATCTATATATTATAAGGGAAAAATGAATTTATATAACACACATTCTTGGTGACATTAGTGGCACTTGACAGGCCACTAGTAACCCACCTAATGGCGGTGGGACCCTTCGGAAAGTTGGTAACTTGTGGAATCTATCTGCCGCCGCACTGCTTCTTTATGAGCCTCCATTATCACCGCTTTTGCGTTTTCCGATAAAACGTTTCCCTACTTTTAATAGTAGTTAGTAGGGGTTCAAATATCAGCAAAATGTAATCATGGTTTTTTAAGTCAATAATGGCTGAAAATGATTTTGAGACATATAAATCACTGTAACTTAGTATGATGGGAAGTTTAAGCGTTAAAGTGAGCGTTACTTACATCGGTACCCAGTTCATAAATAAAAATAAAACTTAGACCGCTAACTTTCCACTTAACTTCTCTGAACTGTTAGCTTCCTGTTTTTAAAAGTCTGTTGCTTTTTTGCTTTCGCTGAAGAAAACGCTTTAGGGTTATAAGTTTAAAGCAGCTTCTAACACCTTCCTGTAAACTTAAGTGCATCTTCTAGTTCATTAACATAAATAATCGTTTACTATTAATGTTTCTTAATATGAAATGAGATTTAAATGTTCAAAACTGATTGTCAGAAAGAGAAACTCTAATAAAAAAACTAAAACAATTTATGTCTATGTATCAATTTATGTATTAAATGAAAAACCATTAAAATCTATGAAAAACAGCAAATTGTGGATAAATAATTCGCGAAGGGTGTTGCCGACTAACATAGAGTCGCTCCCTAAACGACAGGCAGGTTGACATCGCTTCATAAGATTATTGTTTTCAATCTTGTCTCGAGACAGCTCACTTCAAAGGTAACAAAAAGGCAAATGTCCCCAATCTAATATTCTTTTAAATATGAACCGTATTTTTTGGGATTATTTGTTAAGTGATTCTCAGACAAGTGACTTACGGAAATGTGACTTTTCAATCAATTATGCATGAGGAAATCGGACGGAAACGAGTCTTTTTCCAAATACTATAAGGTTCATTTAAAAACTAGCTATAAAAAGAATAATTAAAAAAAAATTAGATAACCTGTTTTCATAGATAGATAGTAAAAATAGAAGCTATAAAATTTAAAAGAACATCGGCGGTTCCATTTCCTTTGCGCTACCGGCCAATTGAACATTCAATTTTTTTTATATTTTATCCAATTTACTCCGATTTTTATTTAGAAAATAGAAGAAATCTTTTTCCATTTTATTTCTTTTGAAAAAATTATGATTGAAAAAATAAATGATTGAGTAATATTTTAAACTGATTATAATTCGTGTTCATAATTTTATAGAAATTATGAAAAGAAATATCTATAATAATAAAACCAATACTTTCTTAAAATTAAACTTTCTAAGTTTATTAATTTTAAAGAATAAATCCCAGTTAAAGAATAAATCTCAGTTAAAGAATAAATATAATTTATTATAACAAAATGTTGAGAATAATATTATATTTTGACGCTGGTCAGTCCAATTGGATATCATTCATAAGTCTTATTTAAGGTCAAGACCACAGCAATATTTTCGATGGCCCTCGATAGCCGTTATGGTAATATCCATTTTATGCGAGCGCCATTCGATCATATGTATGTATAAATTTCATCTGTTCTTCTTTTTGTACACCTTTTACTTTTTTTATATGATTTTTTTTCTTTATTACAAAAATATTGAGTTTAGTATTTTTTTTATTTCGTCCTTACATTTTTAAGTTTCTAAAAAAGTTTTAGAGATCTTAATTGAGACCGTCATGGTGCCATGGCTCAAGCGTGCAACTGTAAACGCGACGGTTGCGGGGTCGATTACCACTCAGGGGAATAAAATATTTAACATTTTCATTGCCTTGCTCTGGTAACGAGGCAAAGCACGGCATTGAGTTCCGTCACTCTACGTGTGCCTCTAGAGATCGGCGGGAAATGGGAAACATTCCCGAGTTCCCTTTTGCCTAACCTGCTACATGGTCTTTTATAAATAGAACATAGCATATTTTAAGTACTCGTGCCGAATTCAATTGTAAATAAATAAAAAAAGAGGCCCGTCGTGGCGCAGTGGCACAAAGTGTGACTGAAAAATCGACTGGTTGTGGGTTCGATCCCCACTCGAAAACATGAAATATTTATTTAATTTTATATTTTCATTCAGTCACTCTGGTGTCGAGGCAAAGCGCGGCGTTGAGTTCCGCCACTCAACACGCAATGCCTCCAGATTTTCGGCGAAAAATGGGGAATGGAGTGTCTTAACACTAGCTTCCCTCTGCCCTGCTGTGTGCGGCATACAGCGTGATTAAACTATTCTTTTAAATTTATTAATAAAATCTAGCATAATACTGTACTAACGAAATGGACGCAGAACAGACTGCAGCTCCGTATGTAGCCTGCGTCAATTATGCACTTACACGGCAGACAATGAGCAAGCCCTATCACCAATCTGTTGGACGCACCTGACGGTAACCGTGACATGTGGATTCCCTTTGTACCCGCCCAGCCAGCATTGTATAGTGCCATTAGCCAGCATTATACTAACCGCGTACACTGCGCTACTATGATATGTGATTGTTAATTAGTAATTGCTTGTACATTAGCGATTTGATGTGTTATAGTGTGTGTATTTTGTTTAGATTGTAATAATTTTGTGTTTATATGTATGTAGGTTTAGATTTATTTTCATATTTAGGTTGTATCCCGAATGTGGCAGGGTAGGTTGAGGAAGTCTAGTGTTAGGACACTCCGGTCTCCACTTTTCGTAGATATTTATCAGGCATTGCCGGTAGAGTGGCGGAACTCAACGCTTTGCCTCGACACTACAGTGAAGAAATGGATTTTTTTTCCTCGAGTAAGAATCGAACTCATAACTTGTCGTGTTTTCATTTGGTTGTGCCCCTGCGCCACGAATGGCTGGTCCTGGTCTTTAATAATATAATAAAAATAAAAATCTTTAATAATAATAGTATTAATGATTAATGGTAGAATAATAATGATTTCACAAAAAGTAATGACATCCCATCCAAAATATAAATAAGAGCCAAGTTAAAAGTAATGTGTCGTTCTCGACTTCACCGACTAAAGAATTAGATATCTATATAGGTGCCGAGTTCTGTATTCACTCACGTTAAAATTCAAGCTCTAAATTTGAATTGGCTGTTTTTACCATCAGGCACTATCAACTTAATAGCATAAGTTCAGTACAAACTGATGAACACACTTACTTCTAAATATAATAAGCCCTATACGTATAAAAATGTCTCTACTTCCTGTTGACAATTTTAGGATTCTATTTGAAATTGATACGAAAACGTCAGTGGGCGAGCGCAACTCGCACTTGACCAGTTTTTTACATTTCCAATTATTTTAGAACTAATAAATGCTAGGCCATTTAAATAAATATTTATAACATAGCTAATATAATATTTACACATTAAAATATATTAATCCAGGCATAAGCAAAGACGAAACACGACGTTGTTAGAAACGTGAATGCGTTAATTAAAAGATTACACACGAATTGGTAATTAACATCGGATTTGTTTTCTCATCTGTTACGTTGCTTCACTGGTACGGATCCTGAGAAACGGCAATTTCTTGAAGCGTATCTTAAGTACGTAGGCGACATATTTTATTTTGTAAACTCAATACTCGATAAACCCATTTTAATAATATTCATAAATTTTCCAAACATAAGGGATGTGTGAAATAAGGTCTTTATTAGGAGCGGGATTATTTTCGATATATATTTAGGTATTTTATAAAACCTGTAAGTAAATGGACATATTATTCGGTTTTTGTTGTTATGATGTGAAATAACTTTTTTAAAATCTAATATACTTGTAAACGTAGCGGCCTGAACGCTTATAGAAATTAGAATAGATCAAAGACTGGGAAATCAATAACGTAAGAAGCCGAAAACATTCAATGGCTGAAAGGGATTGAGGTTTTACTAAATTTTAATTTAAACTTTGAGTGCTTATAATGAAGCTGAAATAACAGTTAAAAAAATAATTGGTGATGTCGCTTTTGACATTTATTTTATGTATAAGAATGAAGACTTTTGCGCCGTGACCTCTTCTGGGGTTTCTATTAAGTTTTGCCTCAAGGGTCACGATTGAACGAATATAAATGAATCTTATATTTATGATACTTTTTTGTTGCCTCTGTTCTTGGTAGCGTTTTATTGCTCGTGAAAGGGTACGAATTGTTTTGCTGACAGATTTACGAGGGAATATTCGGCATTTATTTTAACTGCAAATGTTTTTAAAGATATATACGAAAAGAGAGAGGCCAATCGTGGAAGCGCGTGTAATCACGACAGGTTGTAAATTCGATTCCCGCTCGAGGAAATTAAGTATTTAATATTTTCATTTTTTCACGGGACAAAGTGCGACATTGAATTCCGCCCTTCAATACGCAATGCCTCCAGGACTTGAAGGAAAGTGGGGAGCGAAGTGTCTTAACTCCCTCTGTCTACCCCGCTGCATGCGTGAAAAAAAAAATCAAAAAGAGAAATTCTTAAATGTAACTCTATTTTTTAATTCCAATGAAAAGAAAACGAAATCCTATCAAAAAATATAATAAATAAATAAAATTTATGATTTCTAGTGTTATTAATTCGAATCCGAGATTCGCTGTACTGAAGTGTTACAGTGTGAAGAGGTTCGAAGGCTGCTAACTCGATAACAAGACACAACAGCAGCTTTCCTAATTGCAATTTATTGCAGGTACTACAGCAAGTCTGTTTCACTCGACGCTCACGTATTTTAAATTAATTTGCAATTTCGACAAACAATTAGATCCTGTACTATGAATTGCTTCGGAATTGCTGAGGACAATGTGTGTTGCGATTCAGTCAACATGTGAACAGTTTCCATACAGCTTTCTAGCGATTTTCTCATTTTTTTTTGGGAAACAGGAGTATTTTATTTTACTATAGTATTTATAATTTGGCATAAAAAATATTATTTTGTTTTTGGTGTATATTTGTATATTCAATTATTAGTTAGAATTACTCGTTTACTATAAAAAGACTTACGTATTAAATAATTAATTCTAGTTCATGATTTCATAGAAATATAATTAAATCAAATAATACCATAATGCAGCTTTTGCTATTCAGCATGTTATTTTCCCCTGTATTTGTTTAAAGTTATCTGCAGTAAAATTTTGATGAGAACTATATTTGCTATAGAGTTTTAAACTATTACAACTGTTTTGCTTGTATTTCTTGGATAAATACGATGTCGCGAACCGTTTTTCTGTACTAAGTAAGGAGTATACTAACTAAGGAGGATTCAAAGACCCATACTTTATTTAGTAGAAAAGCAATTAATTTAAAGTGTACAATAGGAAAGTTCAATGGAACGTTTTGACGTATTGTGCTTCGCATAGCCGTTTGCTGAACTTATTCGTGATTCCTTTATTAGCTCGATTTCAATACAAGAATGAGCATCATTTGTGTTTGGAATTATTTATTAATTAGACGCTTTATTAAAACAAACTTAAAGTTTAACGCAGTCTAAATTTAGCTTAATGTTAATTGTTAAATAGTGTTTAATAATTATAAAAGTGAAAGATTCAAATCAGATATTGATAAGAATCTTCTACCACCTGGGACCCACTCATAAAATCATTGAAATCCCAAACCCACCATACCAGAGGGTAAGATACTAACAGCTCATTCTGCAGGAATCCAGAGCAGTACGCGAGGCAATTAAGAAATCGTTGGCGGTAGTTTGATATAATAATTATGTCGACTGACAGACGAATGCCACCTCAGTCTACCTGTGACCACGGACTACTGCAAAGTGTTCGAAACGTCGGGTTTCCAAAATGTAAAATCTTAAATATAGGCTATTAATCCGGTTAAAATAGTTTCATTTAAAAATTAATAGGAATCGACAAATGCGGCATTTTTTTTCGCGTTTCAATTGTTTCACAACAGTGATACCAACCTATGTGAAATTTGTATTATCTTTTAAAACAAACTTCAGGCTTATTAAGTTGGTAAGCAATAGTCAGTTTCATATAACAAGGAAAAGTTAAATTGCTTATGAAACTGCTGAATATAATGAATGCTCGTACAGTTAATATTCGACAAAGTTTATTACGTATAAAACAGTTTAAGTTGTTAGTGTGCAACTGTATCTGTTTATTTGTATTAATGTGTCTTCATTTAAAATAACATCGTTTTACTATTGTAGCACTATTGGGTTTTAATATTTTTGCTTTAGCTTACCAATTTAGTGGTAAAATTATTCTATTTTTCACTATTTCTACAATTCACAGACTACTTACTAAGTATTGATAACCAAGGATTAGATTACAAGAAATTAGAATAATATAGACATGGTTATGAAATCGCCATAAACTAAGTTAAATTACTGTATTGTTAGCGAACTTGTGTAAGAGAGGGTAGATTTAGGTGAAAATAACTATAAAAGCAGTGGAATTGTGTCAATCCGGGGCAGTTGCTTGTAAGCAACGGCCCCTATTGGAAGGAAACTGGTGTGTAGTATGGTTAGTAGGTGATACGTATCACTTATTGCAATTACACAGTATCCCTTTCCAAATAGTTTAGAAACGTATAGATGATGTGTGTTTTATCGTGTTTTTTTTCAAAACGTTAACCGCTTCCGATTTCTAACAGTATAATATTAGTGGTTGGTACAGTATTAAATATATGAATCAGCTTCACGCTGTATCCCGCACACAGCAGGGTAGGCATAGGGAACCTAATGTTAAGCCACTCCGTTCCCCACTTTCTGCCGCATTCTGGAGGCATTGCATGTTGAGTGGCAGAACTCAACAGAGCGAAGAAATGGAAATATAAATTTAAGTAAATATTTCATCTCTTCGAGTGGGGATCGAACCCACAACCAGTCGCTTTTGCAGTCACACTTTGTGCCCCTGCGCCGCGACTGGCCTCAAATAGTATTAAATATATAGGTATTTTAAAACAGATTTTTTGAGAATAGATCTAAATCAACACTATTGAGTGAAGAAAATCAACAAGTTATATATCTAATGAAATAATGAACCAGGAGGTAATAATTTCAACTGATACGTTTGTGAGAGTCAGAGAGCATATAACGTTTCACGAAGTGATTCGATATCGTTTGACTAAAACAACTACAATACAGGCGAAAGGGGATTAATTTGTTGTCAGTAAATTGGATCCTAATGAAGCAAAGGCTCCTTAGGTAAACACGACGGTCGTCTTGCTTCTGTTTACATGATTCAACGGTTCGTTAGCTTTGTTTCGAATTCAATCGTCCGATCACTATACAGCTCTAGTTTCTCTCACAAAATCTATATTTACAGAATCGCCAGTCAAATATTAGATAATAAATGTTTCACTAAATGAAAGATAAATGTAAATTTGAGCGTTATTTATTCGTGAAAGTGGATATATGAATTGGAGTCGTGCACCGTTCATGAGTTATATATAATTATGAGACATGGATTTAAAATTAAAGAAAATACATAAAATTTGTGAATATCAAATTTAATATTTTTTTGGGAGGATGACATAAAATATGTTTTATATATATAGTTCGCCAATTTGTTCCGGTAGCGATATTAGAATTAGGCACCACAACACCGACTATTATAATATCAGCTTCACGCTGTATCCCGCACACAGCAGGGTAGACAGGGGGAACCTAGTGTTAAGTTACTCCGTTCCCCACTTTCTGCCGAATTCTGGAGACAGTGCGTATTGAGTGGCAGAACTCAACGCCGCGATTTGCCTCGACACCAGAGCGATGAAATGGAAATGTAAATTTAAGTAAATATTTCATCTCCTCGAGTGGGGATCGAACCCATAACCAGTCGGCTTTACAGTCACACTTCGTGCCGCTGCACCACGACTGGCCGCCGACCATCGACTATTATAATTTATTTAAAAATATACTTTATTACTTACATACGTGTATGCATATGTAGTGTGAATATCTCGTAGAATAGTTCTGTCGTTGGCATGAACATTTGCGGTGAGCCGCAATGAGTCTTATCCGTATCTACCGTTTATATCGTTACTGTGATTATAACTTTCTATTTATGTAACTCTAATCACATATAAATTATTTAAATTTATTTCTATAAGGCGCTAAATGTTAAAATTTTAAATGTTAATACAAAGAGAAGCTAACAAGACACTATGTTTTCCAGTTTCCACCTATATGTAATGGATCCCAATTTCGTATATCCAGGAAACGTCCATAGTATTATAAATATCCTCCCTGTATGATTTGATCATACAACCACTAGGTTCAAATACACCTTTATTCCATACTGCGCCTTTATGAATATAATTTTACACAATATATATATATATATATATATATATATATATATATATATATATATATATATATATATAATTAGTGGAATTCAGAGTATGAAAAAGATTATTTTTTATAAACGAATGTTTCGTATATATTATATTTAAAAATTGTTTAGTTTTCAAGAAAACGTAAAAATTTTAGACACGCGTTAGCGTGCTCCAGCCAAGTTAAAATACGCAATGTGTATTTTACACGAACCATTTCAAGATACTTTTTGAGCTCTTCATAACTCGGAAACCAATGAGACTACATAAAATTTAGCTCCTTTGTTAAAGCCTCTTAGCTTTACTATTATTATAACTTTAATGGTCATTTATCCAAATATTAATAGTTAAAAACCGTAATTTTTGTGACAGTTAGTCACAAAAACATAACAACACAACATTTACTCATCAAAAATTGAATCTAGANTATATATATATATATGAAATACTTTTAGAAAATAAAAAAAAAAACATAAATTTTTGAACGTTGCAGGATTTGAAATAAGCCCTACGTTCTCATCAGTCCACGTCGAAATTCTTATATGCTTGTAAGAACTTTTTTGTTGCTCGCATCTCTGTATTTGATAAGAGAGAGAGAATGCTATTTATGAAATATTAATTACATTTTTAAAATTTTTAAAAAGCGGGATTTCAACCCGCGTCTCTTGGAAACCAGTCCAAGCGCTCTGACCAACTAAGCTATACATTTTCATCTCTTCTTCAAAATCTCCCTACAGAGATGCTAGCAATAAAAAAGTTGTAACAACCATATAAGAATTGACGATGAGAACGTATCGCTACAAATTCGATTTAGCTTAATGCAAATTTTATGCAATGGCTTCTTTATGGTTGCATGGAAGTTTTAATTACAATTGTGAATAATTAATTAAATCAATTATAAACCTACGTATTGATATTTTTCAGAAGTAAATTAAAAGATAAATTTTAATTAAAAGTTGTTGTCTTCGAAAGTTTCCATTAAAAGGAACAATATTGCCGAAATAAACCTTCCATTAATTTTATAGCCATCGTTTATGTATAGGTAATAATTAATATTAAAATATTATTTTATTTTAAGCAAACCGACAGACAGAGTTGATTTTGATTCAATTGAATAGTAAGTGAGACGTTGTGTTTTGGTTTTTTCAATAAAAGCGGAAATAATAATGCCATTATTTTGTTTTAATGAGATGATAATAATCATAATTTTGAGCTAATGTTGAACGAAAATAAATATCACGTTGTTTCATCGCTATTGTCCACGAGATGGTGTGCGACGTTGCCGCTGTGGTAGGTTGTCATTCGCTTAAAACTTCATATTTAACAAACGCTGCGCTTATTTTGTAAAGATTTAATTTTTTTATTTAAAAAACACTATCACTGTTAGTAGGATAACTTTTTAAAACATACATATATTTTTTTTTATTTTATCTTGTTTTAAATAAACACTATCACTGTTGGTAGAACTTTTTAAGAAATATATAGATCTAAACTTGAATGCGTAGTCAAAGTTCTGATATTTAAAAGAAATGAAGAAAGGACGGAATCGCCACGTCTGTGCTAAATAAAGATTAGAACGATTGAATGTAGTGGTATATCGGAGAAGTAAGCTTAAACGAGAAGGAAGTAGCCATCTATTTGATATATGATAACGGTATATGTTAACGGTGATTCGGAAGCATATCGCTTGTCTGCACGTAATGCTGTGCTAGTCCCGATGCACTGGTATTGATAGACAGAAGCGAAACGTGGTTATTGCCAAAGAAAAACTGAGGAGAGACGAATACTGTGGAGATGTGATCTTTTTGTAGGACATGCGGAGTCAACTCAGTTGACCGAATCCGCAATAAGGCGCAACAGAGAATGTCCGGCAGAATGGTCACGTAAACAGCGTGAGGAACCATGGAGGGCATGTATTGAACGAGGTATACCGAAAATGTAGCGCTTAACGCTTAATTCTCTCTCTCTCTCTCTGGCGAAAGTAAGGAAAAAGTTAAAGCTGTGCTTTAATTTAAATAATGAAGTTCAACGTTATAAATAATTTACAGAGGTATATTTATTAAAAAAGTATAGACGTAGTTTAAATATAGATAATTTATAACTATGAAAATAAAAATTGTATTCCTAGCTAATATTTTTATACTTTTATATTAAAAACTTAAAAATTATAACATGGCAAGGCTTACAAATGTCGGTTTTAAAATCATGTCGCCGTAAAAACTTTCTTCATGAATAATTTACGAAATTTATTCTTAGATATGGTCTTGCCGCAGTAGATAAGACTTAAATTACGTAAAATTAAGTTTTTATTAAACATCTGAGTAAAAATATAAAGGAGCAATTTGAATAATTATCGAGGTCTCTTCTTTTTCTCTGTTTTGTTTTAGCTGAGGTTCCATATTTTAATTGAATTTTCGTAATAGAGAATCTTTTGAATTGATATTCCCATCAGACTAAAAAATCGCATTCGCTTTCAAGAAATAAAGATTTTCTTCAAATCTCTTCACTTGTAACTCGGTGATACTTGATTGATGATTCTACATTGATTTATATAGAAAGTAACTTTGTAAAAAAATATAGTACGAAGTTTGAAATAAGGAAAAATACACAAATTAGAGGGATTTTCAAATGGTCTGATTTTCTTTAACTGTTATGCAGATTATAATTTAGGTATTTTCGAGCCTTTGGAAGTGGCATTTGGAGTGGATAAGACCACCTTTCCGTAATTTTCTCAAGTACGCTCTCTAAATTGAACGAGAGTACTTATATTTGGAATTTATAATATTACTGCTCTAAATCTTCCTGTCTCCTGTGTAACGTAGAGATACAATGAATTATTCTCAAGAGCCCATTTAATTGACCACTCATATTTTTTAAATTAAAATTTTAGTTTCTTGTGTTTTTTGAAAATATAATTTGTACGTATTTAGATTTCAAAACAATTTTAAACTATTTGTTTGGTTGTATCTAAAATACTATTTGAATAGACAGTTATTTGGTGTACTATTTAGTAGTTGTAACGCTCAGAATAGAAAACTCCAAATGAAAAGGTATATACTGCCTGCATCTAGTTAACAAGCCAACGAATGCTCGGTACGCTAACTATTGCGGTTCTAATTACCATTGCTACAGATTTGGGATTTTTCAGTTTTTTTTTGCATTGCAAATGTGTTTTTTTTTCTATGCCTGTGAAGTGTACTGACAGAATGCTGAAGTTTAATCATCTCATCAATCAATGAAGTGAAAAAATAGTTTTTAGTAGTATTTCAATATCAAAACTTAAAGGAACAAAATTAAAAAAAGAAACCGGTTAAGCGCGAGTCGTACTGCCCCGCCGACGCTTCCGTACCAATTTCAGGATTATCAACGGGAAGTACAATTTATAAAAGTTTACAAATTTAGGTTTGGGGGTATTTTCATTAACTATATGTGAGATGAACTATTAATATAAGATTATATTTTTTTTATAAAATACCTATAAATTTTCACTTTTCACTTCGCGCTAAATATCATAACTTTAGGTCTACTAAGGCAACATTAAGCTTGATTTTTCCTAGGGATCATCGACCTGGATATTTATTGATATTAATTTCAGTTTGATACTTCCACGTGATATCGAAATAAGGGTCTTGTCAGACGAGCAGATAAACGGACAATAACCCTTACATCCGTTTTTACCTTTTAAGGTACGGAACCCTAAGAAAGACTGAAACAAAAGGCTAACGTTTGAATATAATATAATTTGAACTTTAATACAGTTAGAGTCGCGTTGCTAATAAGCGGCAAAGACAAAGGTGTACTAATGAGAGCTGCGCGTGTAGACTGGAATACTAATAAGTTAAAAATTCCAGCAAGCAATATTATGTACATGAGAACGGCAGGCGTCGGATGGTACCACTTCGTTAGATGGTATTGTTTGAAGCAAGGCAGGTAGGACTACTTATTTCCATTCATAAAATTATTAACTTAAATTGTTTAAGTTGGCTATATTATGAACAATTATGCGTAAATAAGTATTATGTTCCATTCCAAGTTTTATATTTTATGTAAAATCATTAAGAAAACCCAATCGTTAGCGTCCAGTTGTGGCGGAGGGGCACAAAGTGTGACTGTAAGCGCGACAGATTGTTAGTTCGATTCCCACTCCAAAAAATTAAATGTGTAACATTTCTCGACACACAATGCTTCCAAAATTCGACGGATAATGGGGAACAGAATGTCTTAACACTACGTTCAATCTGCCTACCCTGCAGTGTGTGAGATACAGCATGAAGCATATTTATTTTTTCTTAATTAAGAAGACAATTTGTTATGTCAAACCGTTAAAGTAAAAGTTATTTATTAAAAAAAAATAATAAAAAAACATCAAATTAATAAAAAATAATTACAGACATATTTTCAAGGGTAGCTAAAAAAGCAATTTAGCGGGGTTGGAATCTCATAAGTTAGTAGCGAGCTGATGAAGCTCTGCCAAAATTGCTAATGACCGCGAAAACGGCGTGCGGTCGCGCACGGTATCGAGCCAAAAACCAATTTGCAACATTAACAACAACATTGTGATACTGCCCGCTTTTTCACTTCAAGTTAGTACATGTAACATGAAAGAATATTGATTTTTAAGAACATTTGACTTAGTTATAGTTAGACAGTGTCTGTTTCTGTCTTAACGCACAGTAAATATTTCCTGCAAATCCTGTCTAAGATGAAAATAGTTCATTTCTCCGAATGAGAATCAAACCTAAAACCGTATACAGTATATGTCAGTACACTGCGCATGCTGCGCCACGATAGCGTTCAATGGTGAAGTATTTTTTTTAATTACCTCATACTCTCGTATGAGGTAATTAAAAAAAATTGACGATGTAAATTGCGCACACCTGAGATACATAAGTCATTTACAAATAAATAAGTAAATCACTTAACATATTCATTATTCAAAAAAAAAATACGTTGGTCCATTTAAAACAAAAGTAAGCAGCAATTTTAACTCGGAATATGAGTGCAAAAGTAAGAGCTAGTTGCTCTTTTTTATTCTTATAATGTATTAAACTAACTATATGAAAGTAAGTAATGTTGCAAATATAATGGCTCTAGCTTTCTTTGCAAAAAAGAGAAAGAGAGAGAATTAGATACTCTATACATATAACCAACTTTTCAAATAACACATTATTCATCTAATTCAAATGTAAAAATACAAATCTTTAACTTGAAATCAACACTTAATTCGATCGAGACCAATGAAAGTCAAGGTTCGATTAACACCCAAACTGGTGAAAATTTTCCAATCAGCCTCTGTAAATTGGAAAAGTTTTATATGCGTTCAAACGTCCAGGTAGCTTTCTATCGTTGTTTCTGAACTTTTTGTTCGACCCTTTTGAAAAAAAAATCAATGAAGCTTAATTAATCTTTTACATAAATAATTTAAAATGTTTAAGCGCAATTAAAAAATATAATAGACAATATTGCTCTGAATGTTACTACAAAAACAATATAAGTGTAAGTACGTTTGTCATTTTTGCAATGTGTGTAATGTATCTTTTATAAATTATTCTGTTCGTAATCTGGAGAACGTAAGTCGTAACACTAGGGAATGTCGTAACACTAGGTTCCTTGGTTGCCTCTGCCTATTCGTCTATGTGCGGAATACAGCGTGAATCTAAAAAAAATACTCTACTTCTAATATTTAATGCATATAGTTATATTTTTAAAGTACTTAAAATATATGTAGTTACTAATTTATTTTAGAAAATTTATTATATTTTGCCCAAATCCAGTATTGAATTAAGGTACGAGCCAGTAAAATAAAATTAACGAGGGGGCTCCCCGGCGGAAGGCGAAGCAGGAAACGGAACCGCCGTCAACTTATCTATATCTACCACCAAATCTTAATAAACTCGCCTTATATTTATATGCAAATAATATTTATAATCTGTAAATTATTTTTACATGACAAAATTTTACTTTAATTTCAGTAGGTAGTAGTATTCCAGTAGAATTGATTATAGTTTAGAAGTTCATATGAACTTCTTCTCGCCCATGGCAGAGTAGCGAGAGAGAATCTAGTGTTAAGACACTCCGATCTCTATTTTCCGCGAACTTCTGGAGGCATTGCGTGTTGAGTGGCAGAACTCAACGCCACGCCTGGTCGTGTTGTTTTATATTGTTGTAAAAATAAAAAAAATTGCATAATATTAACATAAATTAAGAAAATAATAATAAAATAATCATTTTATATAAGGTATTAAATAACTAAAAGTTATTTTATTACTTAAATTTATTTTTTGTGAATAGTTTCAGTGTTGAGACCAGTTGTGGCGCGGGAGAATAAGCGTGTGACTGTAAACGTGTCAGATCTCGCTCTGGTAACGAGACAAAGTACGGAGTAACACGCAATGCCGCCAAAATGCCGTGAAAAGAGGAGAATAATAGTATTAACATTAGGTTCCTATTACTCTGCTATGTGGAGGATACAGCTTGAAGCTTTAAAAAAAAATGTTTTAACATTAGGTTCTCTCTGTTCACCCAGCTATATGCGGTATACGTTGTGGGATACGTCGAAACGTATACACGCACAGTAAAACCGAAGCTCATAGCCGCTTAAAAACAATATCCACGCGTAACCACTCGGCAACTCAACGGTTTTTACTGATGATCGTCGATATTAATTGTTTCGCTGGCACACGTGATGAATGAGGCAAGAACGAGTCCAAGTAGCGTACAAATTGCGAGCATAAATTATGTTTTAATAATTTCGCGTACGGCCTCGTGCTCTCTCAATCAACGAAGTACGGCGGCCAGGTGTCGCTTACATAAATCTAGACTTGTTCAAAAATTACAACCACCTTGCTGCCTTGTTACCATTTTAGAAATGATTTTTTTATTTTTTTTTAGCTTTACGCTGTATCCCGCATATGGCAGGATAGACAAAGGGAACCTAGTGTTAAGACACTCCTTTCGTCAACTATTGCCGAATTTTCGTGACATTGCTTGTTAATTGGCTGAACTCACCGCCACGTTTTTGTTTTGGTATCTATACTATTAAAACGAAGAAGTTAAAATATTAATAAATATTTATTCATCCCGCCATTTGGGTACCGAACCTACAACCGTCGCGTTACAGTCACTTGCTAGAGCCCCTGCTCCACGACGGCCTCGATGATTTTTCATTGCAACGACAATATGAATCGTTATTTGTAGCAGCTTATAACTTTGAATTATTTATTCATAATTATTTCTGTTATGAATATTTGAATTTCATTCATATTCTATGAGCTAGTACTGAAGCAAATCTATCATTAAATACATGATATGTTGTATATTGCTATATATACATATATATATATATATATATATATATATATATATATATATATATATAGCTAATTTATTCATTGGCAATTAAAAATTGTCAAATATATTTTGTGATCGAAAATAAAGAAAATTTTAATTTAGTGGAAAAAAAAGCAACGAACCGTTTCTTTTTTTACAGCGTGCCAATTGAAACGTTTCCAGTTCTCTGAATAATTCATCTTTCGTTTGAACAAAGACGAAGTGGGCCGCGCGGCGATTCTTTGATCTTTTGTAATTGGAATCGATGCTCATATTAAAAGGAGAAATTTCTTTAGAGCGACCGATGAAATGCACCGAAGCCATTTTCTTTGGGGGCGATTAAAGGCGGCCCTGATTTCGCGCCCCTGAGACACGAGGTGTTTTGTTCTTTGCGTAACTGTAACAAAATAAATATTAGCAATGGCTCAAGTATTTGTAATATGTAATTTCTAATGAATTATGTTTGCATAGAGTCGTCAATTTAAAATAATCG
Organism: Heliconius hermathena; assembly: GCA_013403705.1. Classification (NCBI taxonomy): domain Eukaryota; kingdom Metazoa; phylum Arthropoda; class Insecta; order Lepidoptera; family Nymphalidae; genus Heliconius; species Heliconius hermathena. The sequence goes on along the minus strand of JAAIXJ010001760.1, from coordinate 311,397 downwards.
ACAATTTGTAAGTGTATAAAAGAGTAGAGTTTTTTTTTCAGTTTCATTCCGTATCCCGCAGGTAGCAGGGTAGGTAGATGAAGCCTAGTGCTACGACACTTCGCTCCCCACTTTCTGTCGAACTATGGAGGCATTGCGTTTTGAGTGGCGAAACTCAACGCCACGCTTTGCCTTGGTACAAGAACGAAGAAATTAAATATTTAATTTCCTCGAGTGGGAATCGAACGCACAACTAAGTTTGTAACTTTGTAAGCTTTTTGGAAATAATTCTTTGAAATTGTAAATACCAAAGCCTTATTGCTACGAAGGTTTAACATAAAAATTGTAAAAATCAAAGCACTTCACGCTGTATCCCGCACACAGCAAGGTAGGCAGAGGGAACTTCGTGCTAAGACACTCCGTTCCCCACTTTCCGTCTAATTCTGGAGGCATTGCGTGCTGATTGACGGAACTCAACGCCGCGCTTTGCCTCGACACCAGAGCGTAGAAAAGAAAATATAAATGTAAATAAATATTTCACTTCCTCGAGTGGGGATCGAACCCACAACCAGTCCAGAACCAGATTTTACAGTCACACTTTGTGCCTCTGCGCCACGACTGGCTTCATAAAAACTGTACCTAAATGAAAATAAAAGTATCATAATATACCTATATATAATATTAGGAGAATTCTTTTAATAACAGTGAATACATCGGTGTCCATCGAAATTGCTTCGTCAACTCCATCAATAAAGACGCGAACTTGTGCAATAACAGCAATCGATTACATAATAGAGGAGAGGTTGCTGTCTGACTTGTCCCGACTTGTTTAGCTCTCTTGCTAAGTATCGTTTATGGAATTACGAAAGTTTCCTTTTCAATTACTCTTTCAATAATTTTGTTTGTATCGAAGGATAGACTAAAAAAATGTATTGATTGGAATTGATTATGTTATAAATCTAATATACATTAATTAGCTTCACGCTGTATCCCACATACAGCAGGGTAGGCAGAGGGAACTTAGTGTTAAGACACTCTGTTCCGCACTTTTCGCCGAATTCTGAACGCAGTGCGTGTTGAGTGGCGTGTTGGATGGAAATATAAATTTATATAAATATTTCATCTCCTCGAGTGGGGATCGAACTCACAACCAGTCGATTTTACAATCGCACTTTGTGCCCCTACGCCACGACTGGTACATTAAACTAGCTAAAATTTATAGGAACAAATAAGTACCGATCAAGTAGCCACTTTTTTCCATAAATTCTGATATATCTAGTGATGATTTTTTTTAAATTTATAAATAATTGCTGATATTCGTTATTAAAGAGGAGTTTGAGATACAGTTTTCAAGATTATACTTGAAAGCTACATTTATTTCTCAGATGGTTTCTCGTAAAACATACACCAAATTACGATACCGCTTATAGGAAACTTTATATATAAAACATCATTAAGAATAGCTAGAACTCCTCTATGCCTAAATATATGCATATTGCATTTATAATATTGTAAAAATAAAAATAAAAAAAAAATGCATGAAATTACACTTTACTAAGTAAATTTATTAATTTAATTGTTATTAAGGATAAGTAATATTATAATAATCAAATATAAATATTCTCGTAAATAAGTCACTTAGTAAAATATTAAAAATGATCACACAGGAGTGAGGACCCGCTAGTATAAATTCAACTCATCAACTTTATGAGGCTAGTCGGGGAAAGTTTAAAATTTAATCCCTGGAGCGGGTAAGAGACCAGAAAAGTTAACCGCCCAAAACTTTACGTAGCATTTGCTACCACATGTTTGGGACAATGTGCTATATCCTAATATATGGAATATGAAGAAGTTTACAAGATTTTTTAAGGCCAGTCATGGCGCAGGGGCTCAAAGTGTGAATGTAAACGATCAGTCGGTCGGTATGATCAACGATCGGTCGTGGATTCCATCCCACTCGAGGAAATATTTATTAAAATTTATATTTTTATATCTTCGCTCTCATATCGAGGTAAAATACGACGTTAAGTTCTGCCATTCAACACTCAATGCCTTCAGAATTCGGCGGAAAGTGGAGAACACAGTGTCTTAACACTGGTTTCCTTCTGCTTACCCTACTGTGTGCGGGATGCAGCGTAGAGCTGATTCTGATTGATTTTTATTTATTATTACACGATAAAAGAATATTTACAATATTATAGATACAAAAAATATTTTCAATATGAATATTATATCCAGAGAAGTTAGTCACGTATATGTTTATCACAAACGCTTCCCATTCCCCCCACGTATTTATTCTCCTACTTTGTATAACAAGTGTAAACGTCTGTATAAAGGGGGAAGTCAACTTAGAAATATCTCGAAACACGAACAGCTAGTGTGAATTGTCGTGGAAAGTTGCTTGTTGCCTGGCGACTGAAGGATTAGAGGAATTTCAATGTCACCTACGACTTTATAGCGATATGTCGACAATAGTTTGTATTTTAAATTGTGCTCCTCTTTAGAAGTTCTCTTTCGATTTTATAAAATATTTTGATTTTATTTTTAAAATAGCTTTGCTGTGGTGTGGGAAAGACGTCTGTACTGTCATTCTTAGTGCGTGGGTTTGAATAAATGATACATAATTGNCTTTCCATCGTCAAACAATGAGGACATTTAATAAAAATATTGGTAGCCTTTTTATTAACTAAAAAAAATGTCTTTATAACTAGAAATATTGATAAAAGTTAGTGGTGTTTATAAATATATAAAAAAGTGCGAGCCTAGTAGTGACAAGATCCGAAATTTTATAAAATTAGTAAACGTCAATAAAGTTTGCTTTTAATAAGAAATATTATTAAGTTATTATTTAGAAAAAAAAAATAATAACATGAATTAATGAAGATCACTTATTGAGAAACAAAATACTAAAATTAAGAGCAATTAAGAGAAAATGATTAGACATACGATGCAAAATTGGTCTTATGAAAGTAATATAAAAGTAAATATCTAAATACAAGTACTTTTCATAAAATACCTAAGCGCTTATGATAATTTTCCAGACGAAATTGCCCCGGGGACGGCGACCTTAACTTTTATGTACAGTAAAATTTTCTTTTCTTGTAAGTAGTTTAAGTGAGACTAAATGTATTTAAATTTGATGATTTTATACAATATAATAATTGCTACTATAACAATGGCGCTATTAGTAACACATTTAATTTTTTGTCAACCATACCTTTAAAAAAAAAGTAACAATTTAAGATTTCTCAAGAAAAAAAAAATTTGCACATTGAAATCCAAAACACCTTGATTTTAGAGATCTAGTTTAACATTTTCATATGCAAATTATAGATACAACATAAAAATATATGATATTAATAGACTAGCAGCTGCGATTTGAATATTGCTAATATGCAAGTCATAAGTTCACTATAATAGTTGAAGAAGTGAAAGGTAAAAAGGCTACAGAGAGGCAGACACTATTAAATACACTAAAATTACAGGACATAATAGCATTGCATTCCTTGTAAGGAAGAACTAGGATATAAAATAGTATCAAGTATCCGTTTCAGCAAAGCAAAAGCAACAAAAAATGGCATCGTAGAGTTGGACAAACGCGATTCAAAGTTTATATACATATACTACATTAATTCTTCAATTGAGGCCAGTCGTGGCGCAGCGGCACAAAGTGTGACTGTAAAACCGACTGGTTGTGGGTTCGATCCCCACTCGAGGAGATGAAATATTTACTTAAATTATATAAATTTAAGTAAATATTTCAAATGGAAATATATTCCATTTCTTCGCTCTGGTGTCGAGACAAAGGGTTGAGTTCTGGCACTTAACACGCAATGCCTCCAGAATTCGGCAGAAACTGGGGAATGGAGTGCGTTACACTAGGTTCCCTCTGCCTATCCTGCTGTGTGCGGGATACAGCGTGAAGCTGATTTTTATTAATTTTTCAGTAAGCAGAGGGAGCCTAGTGTTAAAACACTCTGCTCTCAACTTTTCGCTAAATTCTAGAGGCATTGCCCGGAACTCAACGCTGCGCTTAACCTCGGCACCAGAGCGAAAAAACTAAAATGAAAATTTAATATTTAATTTCCTCGAGTGGAAACGAACCCACAACCTGTCGCGTTTACAGTCACACCCTTGTGCCCCTGCGTTACGAATGGCCTCTTCATTCTTAATATCTATTTTATTGTTTTAAAGCTCAAGCAATCAATGAACTATGGGAGTAAGATAATTGTTGTAAGTAAATAGCAGTAGTTAGAGTTCCACACCGTTTGTTAATATAATACTTCCTACAATACAAACTGTAGTTGGATGCGGGCTTGTTGATATAATATGTATCTATATGTATAATAATTAACATTGTAATTCGTGTTTGAGTTATTCGATAATTGATCAATCGATTTGTCTATTTTTTAGAAAACACATTAAAAAAATAACATAGCAGGATTTGAAACTGCGCCTGTTGGACGATTCCAAGAGGCGCGGATTCAAATCCCATTACGTTCAAATTTTTATATCAGCTATACGCTGTATCCCGCACACACTCTACTTTCCGCCGAATTTTTGGAGGCATTCCGTGTTGAGTGGCGAAACTCAACGCCGCGCTTTGTCTCGACACCAGAGCGAAGAAATGGAAATATAAATTTAAATAAATATTTCATCTTCTCGAGTGGGGATCGTAGGTTCGAACCAATCGATTTTACAGGCACACTGCACCACGACTGGGCTCAAAATTTTTATATGTTTTCTAAAAAAGTGTGGAATAAGACTTTAAAAATATAAATATATTAAAAATGTAGAAATTTCCCTTTATTTATTTATTACACTTTTTTAAAGTTTTTGAATAATAACATACATATAGTTTCAATAAACTGAAAGTTTTCTTTTTAATATTGTATTTGTTGTATGGTGACCCTTTGTAGTTTTTCTATAAAGCTCTTCGTGTATCGGGTCTAGATAATAGTGTTCTCACTTAAGTACTAACAGACACGCGAAGAAATAGAGTAACTACTAATAAATAAATAAATAAATAAATACTTACAGAATTGTACAATGTACATTTTATAGAATTGTAAAATGATTTTGCCTTATTAATTCTTTACAAAACAAATATGTTACGTAATTATTTATTAGTAATGTGTTATCTTTCTATCTTCACCTTCTACTCCAAATATAGTAAAAACACGCTTAGTTCTCCATTTTCCACCCAATTTTTCGAGATATTGCGTGATGAGTTGCAGAATTTTGGTTTATTTTAATATGTATGTCTTTTTGTTTTATTATATATATTATTATTATATATACACGTACTTTTATTTAAATTTTAAAGTACATAAAGAAATAACTTCTTAAGTTTAATGCTTAAAACTTTTGCTATCGGTTAATAGGATAGACGCTATCACCAGGTATTGAACAGAAGATTTCATTACGCGTAGTGGCCAGTATCGTCTTTATAGTGTCATAAACGAGGAAATAACATTAAATGTGAGTATAAAAAGACGACCTATGGCATTGCATTCCCGTCTTAGCGCTCATACAACGTAGAATTTTCATTTTAGCCTGCTCTTGTACAAATATTGCAAATCTGATATTTATTATATTAGTCTTTTTTTGTTGTTGTCTGTTGGGGTCGCCGCTATTTAAAGCAAATATAGTCACTAGATATAGTTAAATCTATCAAATTCATCTCATAAACGTAAATTATAGAGTATTTCCCGTGCATCTACAATTCTGAAAATGGACAAGAAGTGAGAAAATACAATATAATCAAAATAACAAATCCAAAAAATGAAGATTTATTGGTAAATCACCGAAATAAAAAAAATTACAAACTTATAGTGTTTCAATGAATTACACATTGAAACGAATGACTGCATCATCATCTGCAAACTTAAATTTGTCAACTTTTATAGGTAATATTCGTTGGCCTACAGTCATAAAATTGGTATAGTATCTTCGATGGCCAAAAACGACTTCGATGACCGGTTTAACCATTTTTTACCATTACCATTAATAGAATAGCTCTATTTTAAATGAATGACTAGACTCACTCCATACTTTACTTTTCACTTATTTATATGACACCATAGTACATAGAACTAGTAATAGCAAAATAACGTCACACAATTGATATAAAACCATTACCAACATACGGATATCTGTGAACGGCTATCTAGTTACAAAGCAATACAAACATTGTATACCAGTATTAAAATTAACATCGCTTAATTGATGTAAACAACGGGAGGTAATGGAAGGAAGGTATCACTCCATTTAATTGGCCATATGTGCTGAGGTTGGATGTTAATTGAAGTTAATAGCATTGCTGCCCCATTCTATTCCGTACGAGCCTAAACTCTATGGAAACATAATGGAATTATTTGGCAAATATGGTGTGTATCGTCGAGTTTTATGTGTGTCAAAAAAAGATGATGATGAGGCCAGTCGTGGCGCAGGAGCACAAAGTGTGACTGTAAAAACGACTGGTTGTGGGTTCGATTCCCACTCGAGGAGATAAAATATTTACTTAAATTTATATTTCCATTTCTTCGCTCTGGTGTCGAGGTTAAGCGCGGCGTTGAGTTCTGCCATTCAACACGCAATGCTTTCAGAATTCGGCAGAAAGTGGGGAACGGAGTTTCTTAACACTAGGTTCCCTCTGCCTATCCCGCAGTCTGCGGGATACAGCGTGAAGCTGATTTATTTTTTTAAAAAAGATATCGTTTCGTTAGTGTTTTCGATAGTTAAATTATTGAATACTCATTTTAATTTTTAAATATTTATTATGTAAAAAATTAAATTAGTTTTAAAGCACCAAATGTGTTGTAAATTTTGGGAATGGTTTTCATAGAAATATCAGGTATAAAACAGATGAACTAGGTTTCAAGTTCTTCGTAGAAAGAGCAGTGCTAACTTCTAAAACAAAATATTTCCATAGCAAAGAATATGTGAATAGAAGTGTCATAGTAAAAATTAATAAAAACGTACTTAGGTGGTGGCTGTATTCCGCACACAGCAGGGTAGGCAGAGGAAACTTAGTGTTAAGACTCTCCTTTCCCCACTTTCCGCCGAATTCTGGGGGCATTGCGTGCTGAGTGGCGGAATTCAACACCGCGCTTTGTCTTGACACCAGAGCGAAGAAATTAAAATATAAATGTAAATAAATATTTCACTTCCTCGGGTGGGGATCGAACCCACAATCAGTCGATTTTACAGTCACACTTTGTGCCTATGCGCCACGACCGGCCTCCGTAACTAAATAATATTTGTATATATTTACATCTGGATCGATCGATACCAGACAACAAAAAAGTTCATATCCAGCTTCAGCTCAGCTTCACGTTGTATCCCGCACACAGCAGGGTAGGCAAAGGGAACCTAGTGTTAAGACACTCCGTTCCCTATTTTCTGCCGAATTCTGGAGGTAAAACTCAACGTCACGCTTTGTCTCGACACCAGAGCGAAAAAATGGAAATATAAATTTAAGTAAATATTTCATCTCCTCGAGTGCGGATCGAACCCACAACCACTCGGTTTTACAGTCACACTTTGTGCCCCTGGACACCAGTCCATGATAACATAAATATAAAATCAACTCAACATCAATTAAATTTACCCAAGTATACCTAAATAGGCGTTAGTAACCAAGCCGATGTGTTACTCAGTAAAGTGGCTCGTTTGCACTAAGACCTATAGTCGGACAGCGCATAAGTTAAATGGGTACCCTCACTCCAGCATTTCAGTCTAAGTTACTCCGCAATCCAGCAAGTAACTTGGATCACTGGTGTTTTGCAATCCCATCGCTAACAATCTCCACGATGAAATGAAACGTCAATGCTGATGTCAATATTCTCTGATGAATTGCTCGAGATGCAACTAGATTATATTGAAATCTGCAGGTTTAGTTAAATTTTACTTATTATTAATACTGTTAGTATAGCATAGAAGTAAATATATATTGATACAGTGGAATAATACTTGTGTTTTAAGCTTAATGTTTAGTAATAATCAGCTTCACGCTGTATTCCGCACACAGCAGTGTAGGCAGAGGGAACCTAGTGTTAAGACACTTCGTTTCCCACTTTCTGCCGAATTCTGGAGGCATTGCGTGTTGAGTCGCAGAACTTAACGCCACCCTTATTCTCGACACCAGAGCAAAGTAATAGAAATATAAATTTAAGTAAATATTTCATTTCCTCGAGTGGGGACCCACAACCCGTCGGTTTTACCAGTTACACTTCGTGCCACTGCGTTACGACTGGCCTTAATGTTTAGTTATTTTATAATATAGTTTAAACCAATATTATAAAGTTATCTATATCTACACATAAAATATTGCAAAAGCTTTATCAACTTTAGTATTCATTTTACAGTATTTCAAGATGGAAAATAGTTCCGTAATTTATATGTACAAATCGAAAAGATGCATGATGGATATTATTAATTAAAAAAGTAAAAAAATAAGTAAAAAAAAAACAATTGAAAATTGGTAAAATATTATTAGAATATTCTTCATTATACCTAATGGAGATTCATTTTATGAAAGAGTAAACAAAGTCTCGATGTGAAGTACTCGTACATATTAATTTTCTCTCCTGCATTCTATTTTTGGTACAAAATGGCTGCTAGCGATTTTGTCATTTCTAGGTTTATTTAAATAAACCTAGAAATAATTAATAACGAATTTATGTACGATGAAATAACACTTTACTAATTAATAAAAACTTTTCAAAGAGGCCAGGCGTAGTGGCACAAGCTTGTGACTGTAAGTGCGACAGGTTGTGGATTCGATTCCCACTCGAGGAAATAAAATATTGAATATATTAATTTTTTCGCTCTGGCTCGCAAAAGTGCGGCGTTGACTTCCACCACTCAACACGCAATGCCTCCAGAATTTGCCGGAAAGTGGGGAGCGACTTCACACAAGGCTACTTCTGCTACATGCAGGAAAGCTAAAAAAAATAAATTAAAAACTTTTCACTATAAAATATAAAACTGTTAAAAAGTTAACAGCACTTGTAATAAATACATTTTTATTGTGAAAAGTGCGCTTAATATTTACGACAATCACGCTCTCGTTGGTAGTAAAAGTGGCATTGTCAAGAGATGGCGTAGGAATAGAAGCACTAAATGCAATATTCAAACCGGCCCCGGTATGGCCCACCCGGGACGGGCCAGACACATGTATAACATCGCTGATTGCTTTGCGAATTGTATTTCTTACATATACACAGTTTACACAATAAAAATGTTATTTCTTTTAAATATAAAATAAAATGGGTCCATGTATTACATTTTAAATAAAATATCTGAGTATTGTAAATACATTGCATTTTAAAGATTTTGTAGATATTACTAATGTATCTATATATTTGGTTTAAGTCTTATGGTGTACGGTACTTATAAATAAAATATAAATTTATACCAATAGTAAAATATCTATATCTAAAATATTATTTAAAAAATCTAACACGTCCCAATACTTTCAGAAGCTATTTCTAGAATATTTACTATAATAAGTTGTTGTGATTTTCTCAAGATATCATGAAAAGATCTCAAATTATATTACATTCTTAAGCACTTGCTTGAGGGCTAATGCATGCATGAAATTCTATTTCACAGTCGCGTACTTCCTTTGCGAGCGACGTCTGAATGGACTCTGTCTGTACAAAGACGAAGATCTTGCTTTATCTTTTGTGACGTTGTTGTGTTTGTTGTGATATTTTGTAGACGGCAGATGTTTAATTACTCTTATTGATCTTTTTAATATTATTATTTTTTCTCTCAAATTTAAATATGTTTTTATTTTACCGATTGACATATGGAGATGTTGAAAAGGTATGGGTATACATGAATACGTAAACTTTATACAATATGGATGAATTCGTCTTTAAAGTTAAATTTGTAAATTTATATGAGTTGTATTTCCCGATGACCTACAATCCTCAAATGGACTGTTTTTTTTTATTTTAGTACGAGACAACGTATATCCGGTACCCATATATTCTATCCCAGAGGATTATTAGGTGTCGATTAGGGGTAGATGAATGAGGCTTTAAAGTCAATACCAGAAGTTTTCCTTATTTTTGTTTAATATTATGTGATTTCAACATACTTATAGATTACTAAAAAGTTATATATAAAAATGTAATTCATATTTTTTTCTCATAATTATTGTTTTAATTTGTTTTTAATATCTATGATTAAAATACGTAATTTTAAGTGTCGATTACCAATGGCTTAACCATATATAAATTTAATTACGTTTAATCAATTAAAAAAATAAGTTTGGACTATCTTAACAATATTTAATATAAAAATATATAAATCATTAATGTCAAAAGTGCAAAATTAATAATGCTATAAATATTGTACAGAATGCATATTTTGTGAGGTAATTTTATGATAAAATTTAGGTACTGGGCGCAGTGTGACGTCGTTGTATGAAACATGCGCTTAATTTTCTTATAAGTGTATGTAAATGGGTTATATGATACGAATGCGTAACTATCGAGAACAGGGTTTGGGCGTTACCTTTTACAAACTTTATAATATATTCATAAGAACCAGGAATAACTATAACAACAATTTTACGTTATTATTTTTTTTTAATATATCATCACTTAATAATTGTATCCCTAAGGCCGTCATGGCGCAGAGGTATAAGGGTATGACTGTAACGCAATAGCTGTGGGTTCCATCTCCATTCGGGGGAATTAATTATTATTTATTCATGTTTACATTTCTTCGGTCTGACACCAAGGCAAAAGCATTCAATGCTTCAAAAAATGTAAATGATTGCAAATATATCATATTAATAATGTGGGAAAGTTATACAGCTGCTCCATAATATTTAATATTATTTTTATAATCCATAAGATGCTTAGATGAAAAGACTGTAGACAATGAAATATAATTACAAGTAATAAATCTTTCAGCGACAACAATACGTAGCTCAATGAGCGTCGCATGTCTGCGTTTAGAAGATAAACACGCTACGGCGACTGAAAGGAAAATTAGAATTCCTTTTTTTTCAAATACCAGAGTGAAGAAATGAAAATATTCAATATTTCATTTCATCGTGTGGGAGTCGAACCCACAATCAGACGCGTTTATAGTCACACACTTCTGCCCCTACGCTACGACTAGCCTCAGAATTAGTTAGTTATTAGTCAGAATTTGTTGTGTGATATATAATTTACTAAAAAAAGATTTATGTATGAAATATTAAAGATATGGTGAATAAATCACCATATTTTCCATATTTAAGGCAAATTGAGTATATAAATGTCAAGAAGTTAAATTTACTTAAAGATTTTTGAGTAAAAGGCATCAGTGAACGTCGTACGTTCTCGACCGTACGTATTTGTTCACAGAGGGTAACGCATGCATGAAATCCTATTTTACGGCTCGTATACTTCCGCTGAGAGCATCTTTTGAATGGACCATATCTAAGTTCAAGAGAAAATAAATTTAAATCAGATTTACGCTGTATACCGCTCACTTTAGGATAGGCAGAGGGGACCCAGGGTTAAGACACTCCGTTTCCTATTTTCCATCGAATTCTGGAGGTATTGCATGTTGAGTTGCGGAACTTAACACCGCGCTTTGCCTCGTCACCACAACGAAGAAATGAAAATTTATTCAAGAGGAATCTTATCAAATATTTTTAGTCAACTTTGGCATTGATTGTATTATCATTTCTTATTGAACAAAACTGGACATGGATATTTTATTAAGACACTTATTTTTAACACTTATTTTGAGGCCAGTCGTAGCGCAGCGGCACGAAATGTGACTGTAAAACCGACTGGTTGTGGGTTCAATCCCCACTCGAGGAGACAAAATATTTACTTAAATTTATATTTCGATTTCTTCGCTCTGGTGTCGAGGTTAAGCGCAGCGTTGAGTTCTACCTCTCAACATGCAATGCCTCCAGAATTCGGCAGAAAGTGGGGAACGGAGTGTCTTAACACTAGGTTCCCTCTGCCTACCCTGCTGCGTGCGGGATACAGCGTGAAGCTGATTTATTTTATTTGTTTTCACTTATTTTTACCGTTTGAAAATGTGAATGCGTAATGATTTCTTTGTAACTAACAACACTAAACTGTACGCCTATGTATCTGCTTTTCTCCGTTCATTGATTTTTTAAATCTCATTTACTTATACATTATTTTGTTGGTTAGTTCTAATATTTAAAGAAACAATATCCAATAAAAATATAATAGCAAGGCCCATAAAAACTAAAAAGAATATAACTTTCTTTATTTTGTTTACTGGCCATTGGTTACTGGTCCCAGAATCTACAACTAAATTGTTCATTTTATATATAGATTTATATATACATAGATATATTGCTATAAAAAAGGAATACAAAACAACAGTGTATACAACAATGTGAGGAATAACAGATTGAAATGTGGTTTAAACTCACAAATCCCGTGGGCCAGCGTTTATTGTTCCACGCATTTTAATGAACCCCTCTAACTCGTGATGAATACCGATGGAAGGCTTCTGTTACGTGCTAAACAAGCACATCATAGCACGTTGAGTATGTAGGGGTTGCGATACCCTTTTTTTGTTCATACTATTTGATTTTTTAATACTTTTCAATCCTGAAAAAAACGTTTGAATGTAACTTTGAATTGACGTCGCTTACGTAGCGTATGTAATAATTCCTTTTTTCCAAGGACTTCCTCAAAATGAGCTAATTGATGGGTATGCGCAGTTTCATAGGTTAATTATTCGGTCTATTAATATAAATGAAAACCCCAATGTAAAGGACATATTGTTGGCTGTCCAATGCAACTTTCCGTCCTTTGCTGAAGCAGCATTACAGAGTATTTGGAGTCCAACCAACAGCGTGGACGCTGAACGCTTCTTCAGCATATACAATGTCGTCGTAACAGACCGAAGAACGACGTTTAAGGAGTCGAATCTTGAAATTTCTACAATGTTATATTTTAATTAATTAAAATTGTTTAATGTTAAGACTTGTACTTTGAAATTTTGTATTTTGTTAAATTTTACTTTCATATTTAGTAATAAAATTACTAAACAAGTATTTTTGTTTAATAAATACCTAATTTACCCAAATTTTATAATTTCGAAAGTATAAATGCGAAATTTATGCGAAATTTTAAAATTTTGAAAAATATAAATGCGAAATTGGTGATTTTTTTTGCGAAAATTCCGTACCTCTAGTAATAATTAATGAGATCTTTTACAGAATATTTCGTAATTAATTATTTATTATCCACAGTTACCAATATAATTTATTTAATAATTTTATTTTAATATCATGAAACTAATTTTATATAAGTAAAAATAAAAATAAAAATAGTTAAGCATATTTCATAATATTAATGATTGTGAAAATTCCGCAAAAAAAAACCTACTGTATAACGATAGTCTGTGAAACATCACTGCAACAGCGTCAAAATATTAAATTCTATTCGATTTATTCTTATTTCGATTATTAAACACAAAACCATAACACTATCTACGTGCTAAGTGACGGAATTCAACGCCGCTCTTTGCCTCGACACCAGAGAGAAGAAATGTAAATATTAAATATTTTATTTCCTAGAGAGGGACCCACAACTTGTCGCCTTTACAGTTACACCCTTTGCCCCTGCACCACAACTAGCCTCATGTCTCCGAGGCCTCCTTACAAAACCTAAACAAAAAATATTAAACATTATTTATTCAGTAAATAAATAAAAGTCTAAAAAGAACCTTATTTAAGAAATTTTAAAAAACATCTCTTACAATGAGATGTAATTAAAAGTAATAAATCTCCGAGAGGCCACAATGAACGTCGCACGGCAGCGGCGAGCGTGAGACCGAGCATATGTTACGTACAAGAGGTTATGATAACCATTACTTTGCATTAGCTATGAAATATAATTAAAATGTCATTAAGATTTAATATATTTTTATAAAAAAAATATAAAAAAAATAAGATGTGTTTTGGAATGAACTTATTACTATAAATGTATTATTACTATATATTTACTATGAATGTTTTATTCTGTCTATTTTTGATAGTAATTTTATTTATAAGCTTACAATGTCTAAAGGATCTTTGTTTTTTTTGCTTAATTTTCCTATTTGCATTGTCATTGCATTATTTTTAATTTTTTAATAAAATAAAAATACGTAAAAAAACATCGGCGCTTCTAATGCGCCATCATGCGCCGTAGCAGATGACGAGATGCTACGGCTGCGTAGCAAGTATGCTACGGCGCGTGAGTGTCAGTGACAACAGAATTCTTGAGACAATCACGGCTCGCATTGACTGTTCTATTCAAAAAAATTGCCTAAATACAATAATTTAATCTATTAACTATAACTTACATGTAAATCAGATTTTTTTTTAGCTTCATGCTATATTCCACACATATCAAGGTAGGTAGAGTGAACCTGGGAATCAAGGTTTAAGATACTCCGTTCCTCAGTAAGACATGTTCTGTTCCCAATTTTTCACAAAATTCTTAAGGCATTGCGTGTTGGAGTGGCGGAATTCATCGCCGTGCTTTGCCCCATTACCAGAGCGAGGAAATAAAAAATGAAAATATAACATATTTTATTCCCTCGAGTGGGACTCGAAGGCACAATCGTCGTATTTACAGTCGCACACTTGTGCCTATGCACTACAACGGCTATAAATTATTTTTATTTATTTATATTGAAAAATTTTATCCTATATTGAACATTACACTTAATACGTCGCTAGAAAATGTGCATATGTAAAATATTAGTGGGTGTAGTGCAGCAACAGCTTTGATATACGAGTTCGTTACTAGCGTGTGACGCGAGTCTCCAGTATGTATGAAAGGGTATTGACCTGCGCAACTATAAAAATCACAACGTCACCGAACAGCTGAATACGACAAGTGAGAGTACACAGGGGGGGGGGGGGCTCTGGGGGTGAATAATTTATGATGCACTAACTTCGGCCAGCTACAGATGCCGGTACATATATCAAAGCGACCCGATGTTACAACTTCAATAAAACTTGTGTGGAACTTATTCAAACGCGTCGGCCGGTGAAAGCTGTTTTTAACTTCTCCCCTCGGGATCAGCCTTACAAATAAAGAGTTAGTCGAGGTAAAAACTTCTTTTCCCGCTTGCCGCCGAAACTTTGTTAACTTATGAAAATGATTTTTTAAAGTTTCCCACCAACTCTTTCTTTGTTAAAGGTAGCTTTGCAACAATAACATAACTTACATAAAAGTTGTTTCTGTTATATATTCAACTAGCAATTTGGCTATGGTACATAAGAATTATATTATTTTTTAACGTAGCTTGATTTGAACCCTCGCCTCTTTGGGAACCGTCCAAGTATTCTGACGAGCGAACGTATGGCTTAGTTGGCGGGTTCGAATCCCGCTACCTTCAATTTTTTATACGTTTCCCTAAAAAGTAGAATTATATTTATCATTATACAATTTAAAACAAAATGGCACAGTTACATACAGCTAGCATATATTTTACATATAGCTTTAATAGAAAATTAAATACAGCAAAGCTTAAAACACGAGTGCGAGCCACCGATAGGGCATGCATTTTGGGTAACAGGGGGACAGAAGACAGTTCATATCGAATTCATTTCTCTGCAATCATTGTTTTTGCTAACTACCTCTGCGGCGCACAAGCCCGCCCGAACAACGAAGGCATTTGCATAAAGACAAATTGGCTTCAACAAAACGTGCGCGACCTGCTATGAAAGTTAAACTAGAACTTATATCTTATATCTCTTGGCTCGTTTGTGACATACATATTATTTTATGTTTGGGTTAAATTATATTACTAATTTTTTACATCACAAATAAATTAGTGGAAGCAGCTTCAGTCAGTGGCAATGGCGTCCGCCTGTGTATGTGAATCGATGGTTGTGGGTTCTGATTACTCGACATTGTCACCTCAGTGGAAAGAATTACTATCATTACACAGAGATTACTAACAATACCATTTCATTTCAAAACGGAGCCTGCGGACACTGGGTACTCTCTGATTGTCTTTCTATATGACGGATTCCACGTGAAGTTGAAAAAGATATACTTTAAAAAAGGAGTTGTTTCCATAGAAAACAATATAGCCATGTTGTTTTTATTATTTTATAAGTATATGGTTAATTTCGTTGGCTCCATGTTGTGTTTGCTAATCTGTTCATCAAACAACGCTTATTGTATGGGATAGTCATGTAATACGAGAATGTTAAAATACAATTAATATGATTCTACTGAAAAAAATATTTTTTACCTTGTGTTAAGCCGCCTATTGTGGTAAGATCTGAAACTGAGAGCAAAGTAAGTTTTGCTAATAAAATATAAATAAAAAAATATAAATGCGCCAGTCGTGGCGCGGCGGCACAAAGTGTGACTGTAAAACCGACTGGTTGTGGGTTCGATCCCCACTCGAGGAGATGAAATATTTACTTAAATTTATATTTTCATTTCTTCGCTCTGGTGTCAATGTAAAGCGCGGCGTTGAGTTGTGCCACTCAAAAGGCAATTCCTCCAGAATTCGGCAGAAAGTATCCTACCCTGCTGTGTGCGGGATTCGGCGTGAAGCTGATTTGTAAAATACAAATATACTATATTAAAACTTTAGCAGCGTCTTTTAACTTAAATAAAGATCAGTACCATAAGCGTAGTCGTCGCAAATCTCTGTCACTATATGAATATAAAGCAAATAAACTCGAGTCGAGTGCGAGCTTACACTCGTCTTCGAGTGCACACTCGACGCGCCCCTCGTGAAGTGTTTAGCAGGCTTTGTAAACACCCGCTCTCTTTTCATTCTGTGATACGTGAATTGGTTTGACAAAAATTCTATTCGATTATAATCTGTGAGAATTGTCATATTATAATTTTTAGTCTGTGGAAGAGCTCATATTTGCTATTTAAAATGTTGTCAAAGTCTTATGAGTGCTACTGTGTAACTATTTGTTAAAGTTTACGTTAAAATTGTACTTTTGTTAATTTTATGAATATTATTTTGAAATTGATTAATACTTAATATTATAAAGAAATTAAAGCTAAAATAGGTAGTTCTTTCTTTAAGTAATAAACAGTATATGTGTAAATATTAAATAAAGTTTAACATTTTGAAGATTCTAAAATAAAAAAAAAACTAAATGGTTTAAGTAAACCATTGACATCATTACTCTTGCCGTCAACATTCGTAACTCACTGTATATTTATAATATCAATATTTATAGCCGTACTTCAAATTGAGCTATGAGAATATGTTGTATAAATGTAAAAGAAATTTTACTTCGGATATAATCGGACAAGGTAATATTATTATTTTTAATGAGCTCAATTTGTGTAAGTCTATTAAGGTAGATCGAACGGAAACTTTTCCAATAACGTGGCTCCGCGTTGCATCGCTTAACCAACTTATATATCTTAATTAGTAATTTATTAGGTTCGTGTATGGCTTACGACATTGTTTAAACTTTTATTATTGTTTATTTTGATGATTAAAGTTATAACTTTGAAGCATACGACATCACATAATCTCCTCTAAAAATCTATCTCTTATTATCTCTCTCTAAAGATAAATCAAGCCTTATGCATTTAAATGTACACTTTTTGCATTAATATTTTTACTTTTCAATCTTTTTTCTTTGCCTCTTAACTGAATTATATGTCTTAGCTGAATAAATTTTCATCCGACAGATATATCATTTTCAAAATTGAGCGTTCCCCTTAAAACGCCACGTGGCGCAGGGGCACAAGTTGTGACTGCAAAACCGACTGGTTGTGGGTTCGATCCCCACTCGAGGAGATGAAATATTTACTTAAATTTATATTTCCATTTCTTCGCTCTGCTGTCGAGGACAAGCGCGGCGTTGAGTTCTGCCACTCAACACGCAAATGCCTCCAGAATTCGGCAGAAAGTGGGGAACGGAGTGTCTTCACATAGGTACAGCGTGAAGCTGATTATTGTTAAAACGCGACGTTTATAAGTTAGATTCTCGATCGGGATAATATATTATTTGTATTTTTTTGTTTTTGTAACAAGACTTAGCGTAGCGCTGAGATCCACTAAGCGCGCAATATCTCGAAATTTGAGTGAAAAGTTGGAAGGTTCCCTCTGGCTACTTCGTCATATTCGGGATTCAGCGTGAAGCTACAAAATGAAGAAGGAAGTTAAATACATTTTAAACATTATGTGTGCCGTTTTCAGTTTTATAAAATGTTATTGCTTTGTGAAATAACAAATAATATAAGCTTATTGTAGTTACTTTAACACGATAACTTTGTTTTTATGCTATTTCACGTTTCTAATATATGTACATACTCCGCTCTGGCTCTGTTTTGCATTGTAATACGGTACCGCGTATAATTTAAATATGTATGTTGAGGATTTTGTTTTATATATTTTATTCAAAATCTTTTGCGTCTTTTCCAGTAAATATTCGATATAAATGAGATCGTTATTTATATATTAGTAAACAATAAAATATTTAAATTAAAATCTTTGCAAATATAACAAATTTCGTACATTTCAATACATTGTCAAAGATTTCTGTATTATCAAAGAGTTTTTGTATGTCGAATTTTCTTTACTTTGAAACAAAGAAACATTATCCAGAATACAGAATAGATATTTTATTATTAATTTATTGCTAACAACTTAAAAAAATTAAAAACTCAAGATTCAATTATTACTCTAAGCTCTTCTTTCTCATGAGTCACGGTAATTTTTAATACTGTCAAATTCTTATTCTTGTTTGTTCATATTTCCTCGTTTTTAAAATTCAAAATGCCAACACAAAATTGAAAAATAATAGAGGCCTGTCGTGGTGCAGGAGCACAAATGTGTGACTGTACACGCGACTGGTTGTGGGTTGGTTAATACTGTGGGTTAATTTATATTTTCATTTCTTCGCTTTGGTTGAGATCCTCCATTCAACACGCAATGCTTTCAGAATTCGTTGGAAAATGGGGAACGAGGTGTCTTAACACTAGGTTCCCTCTGCTTACCCTGCTGTATGCGGAATACAGCGTGAACCTGTATATATTACATACATAATTTAAAAACTTCTAAGCTCTCCTGTGTCATGAGTCATGATAACTGCAATTTTTATTATAATACTGCAAAATTCTTACTATTAGCTGTTCATACTGCCTAGTTTTAAAAATTCAAAATGCCAGCACAAAATGAATGTCATCGTTGAAGTATAATTTTGGGAACTCTAATGTAACTGACATTGTGATGTAGGTCGATTAAATTAAGTTACTATAGCGAAAACGAGAGTCAATTTCGATTCTCATAGAATTCAAATGACCTTTTTATTCAAACTGGAACGGAAGAAACACTAAAACAGATGGTTTCGCTCCATTGCTTAAGAAAAATGTTCACTTATATTTTTAAATTCGCGATTGCAGACTTTGCAAAACGGTTCCGAATTATACTGAAATTGTTGTTACAGCTTCTTATACGTAGATCGTAAGGCACAGGGGCACAAGCATATGACTGTAAATGCGACAGGTTGTAGGTTCGATTCTCACTCGAGGAAATGAAATATTTATCCTTTCGTTTTATCGCTCTGGTACCGAGGCAAAGCACGGCGTTGACTTTCATCACTAAACACGTGCAATGCCTCTAAAATTCGGCGGAAAGTAGGAAACAGAGAATCTCAACACTAGGTTCCCTCTGCCTACTCTGATATACGGTAGAAACTGAACAGAAGCGTGAAACTGTTGTTATAAATATCATAAATTCCTTCAATACCCGCTTAGACTAAGGGAGTTTACTTATGCACATATATGTACATATCAATAAATAAGATTTTCAAGTAATATCATTTATTCAAATAATACATGTTATCTACATTTTTCAGATATAAGCTAACTAAAAGTTGTTACAATTTTCGCTGATATATATAATATATATACATACATACATATTCTAAAATTTTATTAAAGCCGTAGATGCTTTACAGCACTAATCTAGGAATATATATTTCTATTAATTAAAATTAATTTACATACATTTAATGTTATATTGATATGATTTAATTTCGTTACTAAATATAATGTATTTGATTACGTATAAACAATTTCGAAAGAGATATATAGATGCTAAATCTAATGATAATTATTGATAATAGCCAATATGTTTTACAAATATTCCTTTCATATTCATCGTTTGAAATGTCGAGATCTATATTCTTAAAGGATACAAAAACCGCATACACAGCTTTACAACCATATTAAATAACATTTCTAATATAATTATTTTAAATTTCTAAAGTACAATCGATCGATATCGAGACGCACATTTTGAATAATCTATCCGAAAATATCAATTCTAAATTATTTTTATTATTTCTAACAATAACATTTTATTTAAAAGAATTGTATAAGCTATAAAAATTGTTCTAGTAAATATGGATAATTTAGCACTAACTTTTATAATACAATATCCTACATAAAATACAAGGAGCTCTGTTCGTAAGCAAAATGTTTAACAAGACTGTACAAAAGCTATGTACAAAGACTTAAAATCTAATTTAAATGATATTTCTAACTAGTAGGTTACATATATATAAATAAATGGCCTTCATTCCACTCTTCAGTATTGAGTCCAGCTCTTTGCTGCAAGAAAAACAAAAATTAATATGGCAGATTTCGTACCGGGAATGCGCCTATATCTATCTAAACTATCTAGTTTGAAATTGAATTCGACAGCACAGATTAATTATTTTCAAAGGAAGCTAAAGATTTTTGTTTTCTGTTTTTGTATTAATATGAACATTTTTAGTGTTCCTCATCTCAGAAGGTAAGACGGAACCTAAATAGGATCACTGTGTTGTACGTCTGTCCATCTGTCAGCAAATTCGGTATATATATAGAATGCCATCCAGATTAAAAAAAACCAAACAAGCGCGAGTCAAGCTCGCCCACCGAGGGTTCTGTACAAAAATTGTACGTCTGAAGCTTTTTCTGAAACTCAAGCTTAGCTTAGTCAGAGCTCTTTCTTCTGATACATCACTTGAACTAGCGGCTTTAATATGTAATTTTGCCTCCTTAAGGCTATTAGTTTTTAGAGTGTAACTACAAATATATAACTTTTAGATTTTTTCCTGAAGTAATACTACCTATAGATGCTAGCTGCCAAATTTAATAATTCTAGGTCAACCGGCAGTACCCTAATAATTTTGATTCCCTTTATAGTCTCGAAATACCCGTTGATTTACGCGATATAAATGGCCATGTCTTTTTTAAGTAAATGTAAAAAATATAATTTTTCAGAAAACCAAGGGACCGTAGATCTGAGTATATGGTTTGAACTTTATCTGGTTATCTTCAAGCATTCCTGATATAAAGGCTCTTGAAGTCTTCACGGACAGACAGACGAACGGACAACAAAGCGATCTTATAAGGCCTCCGTTTTGCATTAAAAAGTACGGAACCCTAATGAACGCGCCTTTACAAGTTTTGTCTGTTTTAATATGTAAAGGAATGTAAATATAGCACCAGGATTTGTGTGCGTTTCGATTTTCCTGCAAGCCTGTGACTCGCAGTCTCTACAAGCTCTACAAGCAGTCGACTGACTGATCGAGTGATCAGTTGTATGACGACGATAGCACTTTGTGTATGAAACGGCACTCTGTAACGTATACATATCTGTGGTCCACTTTAAAAAAACTACTTTTGTTTATGTTAGTAATTTACATTTAAATTTTCATTATATGTCTATGTCACGTGGAGTATTGTTACTCGATTATTAAACTGATAGAATTGATAATAATTTATGAATCTTAAAATAAATTTGATATTACTTAAAATAAGTTATGCATTGTTTTTGTTTGAATAGTAAATACAAATAGTTTTAATAGGAAATAGCAAATTCTATATAAAATGTTGAATAACTGTTTCATTTACTCGTATATAAAAATTACTGAAATTACGAAAACAAAAGATCGTACTAATATCTACGTTTTTACAAAACAACACTAAACAACGATAGAGATGAATTTATTTATTTTAAAATATTACTAATAAAATATCTAAATAATTAATTAAATTACATATAATCATTAGAGGATAATTATTATACTTTTTTTGTAAAGTTTACGCTATATTTGGCATACAGCAAAGTAAAAGAGGAAACCTAGTTTTAATTCTTTCATTTCAATTCAATTTCCAATTTTCCAATTTTCAGAATTTTCAAGATATTGCTGTTTGAGCGGCGGCACTGAACGCAGCGCCTTGTTTTATTTCCAAAGAAAGGAAATAAAAATATTAAAGATATAGATTATTCTGCGTGGGAATCGAACCCACAACCACGTTGTCACACGTCGCAATACAGTCACATAGTGTGCCACATATAAGGAAATGTTCATAAGCACAAATTTTAATCTCTTTAAATACTTAAGCGTTTACAATAAATATTTGTGAGCTTTACGGAAACACTTCATGTACCTACATATTTTAGACGTTATACAAATATATGCATACCTTTATAATGCATATCGCGATGCATGCTGGGGCAAGTCTTGCCAGGATACTGAAAAAAATATTATATTAGGAAATTGGAAAAAAAATATTTCATCATACTTTGTCTTTAAATAATACTAAATAATAAATAAACAATTTCAATGAACATTAAATATAAATAGTAATAAATGTTTTAAAAACAATTTAGATAATAGATAAATATTAATATATGATATTTGCACGTATTACGCACAAGTTAAAATTACCTTGCTCAAGTCAAAGTCAATATTAGTTCGTACTGCCCGGTGGTGCAACGGTTGAGGAGGCCTGAAGTTGTTTCCCAAAGGGGCCTTAGGGTGCCTCGCGTCGCCTTGCATCAGCCGCCTCAGGGCGTGCAGCTAAAGTTACAAATAAATTTAATTAACCGCACAGTTAGTTCAACACTAGGGAACTTTTCAAATTTAGGAAAGAGCTTTGTTGAATACTGTTTGTTGTAAATCGCTTGTGTAAACGCACCAAACAATAGAGTATTGCGTTTACGGTAAAATAAATGCTTATACGAGATATTTCTAAATGGGTTTGTTATATATATAAAAGATCTCTTTTGTCATCGAATGATATTAGGTGTTGTCCTCAAAACATAATTTCCACAAAATATGCTAAAATAGGAAACGGAGTTTCACACACTAAGCCGTCTGATATACACCTCAGATAGTTAAATTTAAATTTAACGAACAATCTAACTGAATTAACTTAATTAAACTTTACGCTTTATCCCTAGCGGAGTAGTCAGAGAGAACGTCATCAACCTCTTCATACATGCCCTCCGGCTATCCATAGTCCACCTCTACTGAACATACTTCCCAAATACACCACTTCATTCACTTGTTCATCAGCAATATCTTGCAATTTACATTGATCTTGCATGCCGTCCTTTCTTCATCCCTTCAAAAACCAGAATCTTTGTATTATTCGCATTCAGGCTTATACCACTGTTTTCACATCCTTTTTTCAGATGGTGATTAATACCTGCAACTCGCATTCTGATGATGCAATGAACACTGCATCATCTGCGTACAGCAGATAATTCACATGCAAGTCACCTTCTTTCACTCCCATATCACTTTGTTTCATATAATGTATATATATGAGGTTAAAAAGATTGATTAATTTATTATAAAGACGTCGAGTGACTCCTTTGTTATTATAATTAGTTTTTCTTTTATTTTCTCGAGAGAGGTGTAGCAATATGTTACGAATATGACTTGCTATACTGTATTCTACAGTATAGTGGTAGAACCACCATTTTAAAAATATTTTTATAAAAAGGATATAAAATTATTTTAAATAAATCTAATTGAAGTGAACTTGTTGCAATGCTAAATAGTCATCGATTAACACACACAATTAATTCAAATATAAATTTGTTTACAAATTCAATTTATTTTGCTAACTTGACTAAATCTAAGTTTCTAACATTTTTTAAAGTGTTATTCCACACTTAGGAAAGGAAAATACTTAATTAGAAAACCGACCAGGTCGGTTTCGAGGAGGCGCGGGTTCGAGTCTCGCTACGTTCAAATTTTTGTACGTTTTCTAAATAAGTATAAGTCTAAGTGTGTTTTATAATAATAAGATTAATTAAGTTATTAGGTTCACGTTTATAATCAATATTGAGGTATTTGTATCGCATTTTTCGTTAAAAATGTTTAATATAAATTATTATTATGAATTATTGACAACGGTATTTTAAGATGAGAGTATATCTGGTCCCATCTGTGCCTTCCATTCTATTAGACACAATATTGAAATAAGAATATCTTGAAACATTTTTTTCGTTTTAAAACAATACATAGTGTACATAAAGCATCAAGACTATCCGGCATTGAACGTACAAAACGAAAACAGTGAATTATTCAGAATTATGTCAAACTTTTCAACATATTAAAACTGAAATTGTACTGAATGTCCTATTGTTTTGAAACTTGTTTGTATTTCAGGAATGGAGCGATTTCAAGTAAATTGAAACTTCTTTTATACGTAGTGTTTGTATAGCGAACGCGGCGGGATTAACGGGCTCGGTGCACGCGAGCCGCTATCACTCCCATCGCTGTTTACGTGGTATTAAACCTCTATTTGATTGTGATTATAGACATACAAGACATAGAAAACCTGAAAATTGTGGATTTTCTGATCACTTAAACTATATTTTGCTTGATGATTCTATTATCTTGTGGGTGAAAGCTCAGCTTTAGATAAGTGTGGGTAAGCGCCAAATGAAAGTAAGTATATTTAATATACCAATAAAAATACTAGGTTTGTTTACAGCAGAGTAGGCAGGGGAAACCTAGTGTTAAGACGAAGTGGAGATCGAGTGGGGATCGAACCCACAACCAGTCGATTTTACAGTCACACCTCGTGCCGCTGCGCCACGACTGGCCTCAGAAAAAACTATTATTATTTTATACTATAGCATAGATTTTTATACGAATTAGAAATCACGAGCTATATAGTCGTGGGCGTGGGGGAGAGAACTACCCGCAAGACCGCCGCCAGTTTCTACCACCACTTAATTTCCCCACAAACAAACGGAAAACATAAACAATGATTTATAATAACAGCCATAGAGCGCGGCACTTTCAGTTTACTTTTAACACGTATATAATTCACAGCGGAGTCTTTGTCTAGAGGCGAGGAACGTGAGTTGTTTATAGTAGCGTGAGCACAAATGAAAATGTTATTACGCCGGTCTCAACTGAGGCCCACGGACACACCACATGCTAGATACGGTGGCCGCTCATATATTTTACCAAACCACAATATTTTTCACTTACTATATACGTTTTGGATAATAAATACATATATACTTATTTAGAAAACGTGTAAAAATTTGAACGTAACGGGACTCGAACCCGCGCCTCCTGGAAACCGACCAGGTGCTCTGACCACTAAGCCACACGTTCTCTTCAAACTATGTCGAAATTTTTATACGCTTGTTACAACTTTTTTATATTGTTAGCATCTCTGTTTATTTTTTTACAAATTTCCGCTGCCCAAAGATAATTACTAAGAACAATCGTCTGGCAAGAGAGGATACTATTTATTAAATACTTTAACATTTTTAAATATAATACATATATTTTACCATTTTCAATGTATAAGTATTATCTATCTTCAAAATAAAATCAAATGTGACTTAAAAGTACGACAAAAAAAATACCTAAAATACTAACGCAATCAAAGCTTATTACCTCAAGTAGTATTCTTAATTTAAATTAAACACAGGTTACATTAGTAGTTTGCTTATAAATTTATTACCCTTATACTCAATATATGCAAAGGTGAACACTGAACAGGTTTTCAGTTTGATTTACAAGTACCGGCTCGTATAAACATAGCAACGTCGAGTTAAAATTTGAGTTACTGCTTCAAGTATGAAGGGTTCGAATATACAGTTATATAGGTACGTCGCTATTACAGAACTATCCGGGCGTAATTTAAATAATTGCTTTGACCTTTTAAAATGCATTTCGTTTTAGTTTTGAATTAATATTATTTGATAAAAACTGTGTTGAGATTAAAGCTGATAAAAGTTTTTTTTTTGTATTGAATGTTTTGATTTTAGTACAGCAGTTGGATATTATTATTTTATTACTTTAATTTATACTATTGAAACGATCAAAAAGAGGATAACTATAGATAATAATAGTATAAAAAAATGATAATAAGCACTCATAAACAATATACACCTTAGAACTAGTATTATAGAACCACATTATGATTTAAAAACAAAACTTCTAAAAATACTTCTGACTATCGCAAAAAGACCAATTATAAAGAAAATAGTTGACGATCCAAAAACTAAACATTTATCACTTAATTCTAAGCTAAACATAACATATTAAGTTAATCTAGAATGCGGTAACCTCACCTGCTGCTTAGTGATGTAAATAGGTTTGTTGATAATAACCCATGTAACAGTTTCGTAGCAGGCCGGTGCCGTAGTAGAGCCGTCGTAAGTCATATAATAGTCCGTCTCCGGTAATAGGCCTCGGACTGACAGACGGTTGACTGGCATCTCAGCCCCTAAAGAACAAACGTATTGTTTCTGTTAAGATGGAAATTTTCCACGAAGGAACCTTGTGTATTATTTATAAATATATATATACAGTAGATATATGTAACGTACCTCCGTACTTAATGTTTTCCAGTTCTTCAGTCAATATTCTGAGTTCGGGATTTGATAAATCTCCCAACTACAAAAAAGAAGTAATAATTAACTTAAAATAATACTTAAGATTTATGATGGCAAAGTGAGTGGTAAAAGAGATAAGGGGAGACCTCGGTTCAAATCGACAATCAAAAACACAGTATCAAAGATACTGGAAAAAGGTCACGTAAAAAGCATGAGGACTATCCGAAGGGCGTGTATGAAGAGGTTGATGACAGTGGACGAGGCGAAAGAGGTATGTAGAGACCGTAGCGTTTGGCGCTCCGTTCTCTCCGACTCCTGGTTAGGGATAACGCGTTAAGTTAAGTTAAGTAACTAACTTCCAAGACTAAGACTAGACTAAGACTATATTTGTTTACATAATATATTAGATTTGTGTATGAAGTGATAATAGATCTAATTAACATTAGTAATTGCAAATTGAATGTAATATTATCTGAGGTTAATTGTATCAAGCGCAAATATTAATTATAATCTCGTGTTGTTGTTGGGTTCGTGAAAAACCAAACAAGACGTCATTACCCTAAGACTAGCTAAATATACTGTGAGGTAATTTAATGTAATTGAATATGCAGTTTACTCGTATCTAGCTACCATCCTAGGTGTTTAAGGCACATAGGTATCTTAATATAAAATTAAAAATGCAATTAAATCACCTACCCGCTGTATCTCACACACAGCAGGGTAGGCAGCGGGAACCTAGTGTTAAGACAGTCCGTTCCTCATTTTCCACCATATTCTGGAGGCATTGAGTGCTGAGTGGTGAAACTCAACTCCGCGCTTTGCCTCGACACATGGTCAAGAAATGAAAATATAAATGTAAATAATTATTCATTTCCTCAAGTATGGATCGAACCCAAAACATTTTACATTTACAGTCACACTTCTCCACCACGACGGCCTCAGAGAGTTAATTTATTAATTGAATATGCAATTTACCCAGTGGCCAGTCGTGGCGCAGCGGCACGAAGTGTGACTGTAAAACCGACTGGTTGTGGGTTCGATCCCCACTCGAAGTGATGAAATATTTACTTAAATTTATATTTCCATTTCTTCGCTCTGGTGTCGAGGTTAAGCGCGGCGTTGAATTCTGCCACTCAACACACAATGCCTCCAGAATTAGGCAGAAAGTGGGGAACGGAATGTCTTAACACTAGGTTCCCTTCGCCTACCCTGCTGTGTGCGGGATACAGCGTGAAGCTGCAATTTATTCGTATCTAGCTGCTATCCGTCGCGTTTAAGGCACATAGGTGTCTTAATATATTGGTATGTAAAATAAAATGCTTTTGTAGTTAGTTTAGTGAAGCAAGTGAGCTAGTAGAATTATGAGCAAGCCTGTAAACACCTTCGGGACAACAACCGGCCTCTATTAAGGTGTAAACGAACGTAAACGATCGATCTAACTACTTTGCTTAAAGAAAACTATCTTATAAACATCGCTAAAACTACGCACCTAATTGCTCTTGGTTTAATGTGTTCTCACAGTCAATATTGTCCGGCTGCGACGGTTAGTGTACTCGTATAATATGCTTCATTAAGTTAATTACGAAAATGCAAGTTAATTAAACGTCGACTCGATTGTGTTAATATAAGATCTAGCTCTAGGTTTAGTATATAATATCTAGATTTAGAACTTAATGTCGAATTGTAAGGTCAGAAAGGCAATCATTATGATAAACAGGTGTTTTATTTATTAAATAAAATTTTGTAAAAATTTTAAAGATTTATTAGTTATTTAATATACGATACTAAAATAATGAAAAAAATTAAAGACTATTTTAGCCATTAATATATAATAAGAATAATAGAATTTTAATAAATATAATTTCTATGTTCTTCTTGAGGCCAGTCGTGGTACAGTGGCACGAGGTGTGACTGTAAAACCGACTGGTTGTGGGTTCGATCCTCACTCGAGGAGATGAAATATTTACTTAAATTTATATTTCTATTTTCTTTGCTCTGGTGTCTAGGCTAAGTGCGGCTTTGAGTTCTACCACTCAACATGCAATTGCCTCCAGAATTCGGCAGAAAGTGGGGAACGGAGTGTCTTAACACTAGGTTCCCTCTGCCTACCCTGCTGTGTGCGGGATACAGCGTGAAGCTGATTCTATGTTCTTCTTTTGACAGATTTTTCTTTCTACTTTCATTTAGTAATCTAAAGTAATTACAAAAGACTTACAATTCTGTTGAAAAAGACTACAAAAAGCCACGTAAATAATTAGGTGAATATATTGTGGATATATATTAGCATTTTAAGGCGATAAGGCGATTCTCTCACAGAGCGTTAAATCACGGCGACACGCGGCCGAGCTGCGAGGATGCTACATTAGTTAAGCGCCTAAAAGATAATATGCAATACGATATATTAGAAGAAACGGCTTTCGTAAATTTTGCATTTCACTGTACAAAAATGCTTAAAATTTTAAAATTTATTCATTTATTCACTTGCATAAATACAGTCTCAAGTTTTTTATTTTAGATTTATTAATTATTAATTAAAATTGTTTATTTTAAGGATATATTATCTGTGCTTTTATTACAAAATTATATATTTTCATCCAAATTAAAAAGTTATTAGAATAAAATATAGCGTCGAGAATATCTTACGTATCATAGCTCAGACAGCTCTTAATTTGAACTAATAGGTATGGCGGCTAATCCATCCATAGCCGGGCAGAAAATTCCAATTTACTTAATTAACTACCGCCAGTTTGGGTGGAAACTACAAAGGTGCGGCTCGGTGATAGCACTTCATCGATAACTGTTACGCTAAATGATTTTTTCTTAAAATATTTTTTTTGTATACTTACTTGACTAACGTGGGGAACTGAGTAACTTAACTAGGTTCCCTCTGCCTATCCAGCTGTATGCGGGATACAGTGTAAAGCTGATTTTTTTACTTACCTTATATATATGTTTTTTTTTATTAAAGCTATTGTGTATATGAAAAAAATATCTAATATATTATAATTTGTATAATGGCGAGGCCGTCGTGTCGCAGGATCCCAAGAGTGTGACTGTAACGATGTTTGAGGGTGACAATGAATTATTATTTATTTTTTATTATCATTTCATCGCTTTGGCACGCACTCAACGGCAAAATCTCGACACTGAGTTCCATCACTCAACAACTAATCACTAATACCTCGAAATTCAGCGCAAAGTGGGGAAAGGAGTGTCTTAACACTAGGTTCTCTCTGACTACCAGGCTCAAATCGAATTAGGACAAAAGAAAATGATTTTAATAAATTTCATAAAGTTACTGTGATTTATTTGTAACAAAACGACATCAACAAATGAACCTTTGATCTGATATACAATCAATTATTATTATATTTTGTATTTCATATTTCAACAACACAATACGTACCTGCAACAGTAAAGAAATGGAAACGATTCCTTGAGCTTTGTGAAGAGCTTCAGAGAAATTCGAATAAAGTTGTGAATTGAAACCAAATATTTGAATCTGGAACAAAGAAAATTTATACTTAGATACAGCAGCTTTTATATGTCACAAGAGTTCTAATTTTATTTTCTTATAATACTGTTAATGAAAAGTAATAAGTAATAATAGGAGTACTTATTTTAGAAAACGTATAAAAATTTTGAATGTAGCGGGATACAGCGTGAAGCTGATTCGATTTTTATTTATAATACTATTGAAATTTGTACGAGAACTTTAGACCTCTTAAAGACTTCTATTGTAAGGCATGGTATAATACTGCCAATATTGTCCATATATCCTACTAACTATCCTACAAAATATTGTATATCGTAAAAAATCCTCAACTGATCTGGATTAAACTGTATAGTATTGCTTATATAATGTATGGTTTCAATTTATGAAAAGATTTTGTATAATAGTAGTACTAGTCATTACTAATATTATATTATAATATATTTTAACCTTAAGCATATTTTTGCATATCCGCGCGAGGATTGCTAGGACTTAATAATTTATATTATTGACATATTAATTTAAATTGGAGAACGGAGTGCCTTAGCACTAAGTGATCTCTAGCCTATTATATTTGGTATAAAGTGTGAAACTGATAAAAATATATAAAAAAAGCTACATATTCATTTAATACACCTATATAGTTAGTAAATCTTGTTTATAAGGTTAATTAGCCATGATACGCTGCCGTGCATACAGTATTCTCCATATTATAAAGATGTGACGTCACTACAGCATAGCGTCAGACTTAATAGTTAAAAGATTAGTTTACATAATATATTAAGTATATTTTGTAGTGTCTATAAAACTTTATAATACAAAAATAATTATTAAAAATAAAAATCAAATCAGCTTCACGCTGTATCCCGCACACAGCAGAGAAAGCAGAATGGACCTAGTGTTAAAACACTCCGTTCCCCACTTTCTGTCGAATTCTGGAGGCATTGCGTGCTGAGTGGTGGAACTCAATACCGCGCTTTTGCGTCGCCACCAGAGCGAAGAAATGTAAAATATAAATTAAAAAAAATATTTCATTTTCTCGAGCGGGGATCGAACCCGCAACCGGTCGTGTTTACAGTCACACTTTGTCCCTCTGCGCCTCGACCGGCCTAAAACATAATTATTATTATTTATTTAATTTTAAAATAAAGATCAAATATTACTTCATACATTTGTTGCTATTTCCAATTTATTCTTATAATAAACATACATACAAACATACGTTAAGCTGTTGCCTTAACAAATTGTATATAAAAAGATAAAAAAAAAAGTAAATCTCTCCAAGAATAAGCACATGATTTTGGATTTAACGTGGCTGCGTAAGAATTTGTCACATAAATAAACAGAAGCCACGCTTGAGTTGGCTCGCAGTCGCTGCTCTGGATTACATTAGGGATTTGGGCGCCTCGAGGGTAACGCACGGTAACGTGTGAAAACATCTGTTACGCTCTTTGTAAACTTCCTACAAAAATCTTCCATTTCTATTGCCAATACAAGAAATTACTTTATAAATAAATACACGAACGAGAAGTAATGAAATGTATTGCTTTGTTAACTTAAATGGTGATTTACGGGTGGTAGACATGTAAGATTTGAATAGGAAGGTAGGTGGTGCTTCGAGTGGTAAGTTAAGCGTGGCACGCACTGCTTTGCTTTAATTAATTATGGTTGAGAACTGTTAATAGGAAAGGAAATGTACTACGGTTGTAGGTTACGAGATATTACGTTTCTGGAAAACCGTATATGACTTTTAAGTAATGCTCAGCATGTAAATAATATACTAATAGTTTAGTATTATTTTTTATTATTTAACTATGTTATTGAGGCCAGTCGTGGCGCAGAGGCACAAAATGTGACTGTAAACGCGAATGGTTGTGGGTTCGATCCCCACTCGAGGGAATTAAATATTTATTTAAATTTATATTCCTATTTCTTTGCTCTGGTGTCAAAGCGCGGCCTTCCGCCACTTATCACGCAATGCCTCCAGAATTCGGCATTCGACATACATGAATCACTATGTTTATACTCTCTGTAAAATTACAGCCAGCATTTGCATATGATAATGCAATTCAATTGACCTTACCTCAACTTTGTGTAACAACAACTAAAGAATACCTTTTTTAGCGCTACGTTGTAATTATTATAACAGATTAGGCAGACACTCCGTTCCCTATATTCTGCTCAATTTTCGCGATATTGCATGTATTTTGAGTGGTACAACTCAATGCGTTTTATATTGCTTTTTTAAGCTTTTCGCTGTATCATGCACATAGCAGGGTAGACAGAGGGAATCTGGTAACCTTGTGTCAAGACACTCTTTTCAGATTAAGAACCATCCGTTTCCCACTTGCCGCTGAATTCTTTAGGCATTGAGTATTACCACAGCAAAGAAATGACAATAATTAATTTCTCCAAGTGACATTCCATCTGATATTCACCACGTACAACGAGACACGTCCTCTCACATACACATAATAATCAAATCAAACTACATTTGTACCAGGTATGTATGGTGTTGCTTGCGTGCCACCATAAACTAGTATACATTTCACTCCTTGTTAACTTTGAGTAACTTAGACGTGATTGCAATATTGCAATGAATACTTGCTAATTATATTTGCTAGAGATATCATGTTCTATACAAGTCTTAACTTCTGTTATATATATATATATATATATATATATATATATATATATATATATATATATATATATATAATGATAACCCAGGAGTATTAATAATTTTGTATTTATTATGTTAATTAGTTAATTATTAAGATGTAGGTTATCTATATGCAATGTCTAATAAAGTTGATCTTATGTAAATAGGTTGTTGGTTCGATTTTTACTCGATGGAAAATTTATTTTTTAAATATAATTCTTCTCCGATCTTGTTGCGGTCAGTTAAATTTCTACGTAGTTTAAATTATTTTGTTAAGTATATTGAAACTGAAAGTTTTTCCAAAAAATTAACTTCGTACAGTATACATTCATATATAGTTATTTCCTCCAATTTTAAATACAAAATTGTAACAATTTACTATACAATAATGATTAGATAAAAAGAAACATAGAATACACAGAAAACAGAACAAAACACACACATTGAATAGTTGATAATTTTTAGTTTTGTTTATAAGAACTTTAGATGGTAAGTTTTATAATATACAAAGATAAATCGTATTTTGTGAGTCACTCTGTTCTGACACTCCATATTTCCAATTTGATTTGAACACATTGTCACATTTTGCCTAAATATACATACAAGTCTATTATTTGAAATATCATATACCTGCTGGCTTCAGTAACCACGTGATAGTAACCTCACAGGAAATTAGTAGATACCACTGGATCGAACTATCGGTGATCAGGTCACGGTTGATCATAACTGACTATTGTAGTTTGTATATATACTGCATAATTTTTCAAGTTTGTATTTTTAAATTTTGATAAAATGTGCATGTAATATGTAATAAATAATATTTACATAAAACAGGTAATTTAAAGATTTAAAAACTAAAACCAGACTACAAAAACACGCTCTAAAAAGTACCAAACAATAAAATAGTCTCCGCGGACATAGTTATGTACAAACTGTAAAAAAATTACCGACATATTTGAAATATAGAAAACTCTTTCATTTGACACCTCACACGACATTGTAAAGAATCTTTTTTTATAGTTCTTTACTTTGAGCCCTGTAGAAAGCAAGAGTCAATTTAACGTGAGTTCATGTAGCCTATAACCAGCAGACGATTTAGAGGCTATTATCGACATCTCAATTGTCTCTTTATGATAACCACGAGTAGATTAGAAGTTATGATGGAACAAATAAACATCCATACCCACATATAAGGTCAAAATCATAACCTTCCATTTTGCTACACCGTAATCGGGTAAAAAACAGAAATTATAAGGATGCTGCAAATACATATTAGGACACGAACGCAAATTAGTGTATTCAATAAAATATTCCGTAATTAAAGCGAACGAAACCGTGAGGGTCTCTAGTGTTTAGATTAATAAAGTAATTTAAAATATAAATCATGTTACACGTTCAAAGATAAATATTTATAGAAATGTCTCGATAACACAGAGAGAGGAAATGTAATTCACTCTGTCACTCTTCTGTAAAAGCGGCGGTTGTATAGGTTCGATTGCCACACAGGGGAATGAATATTTATGTATTAATTTCATTGTTTCTGCTAACAAGGTAGAGCGCGGCGTTAAGTTGTGCCACTCAACACGCTATGCCCCAAAAATTCGGTAGAAAGTGGGAAACGTATTGTCTTAAAAGTAATTTCTGAAAAAAATAAGAAAAATACATAATAAAATTATTTTATGATATAGAAATTGTGTAATAGTTCCACTTACCTCCGCAGGAAACGAATACCCATTGATGGCATGCTCAGACCCAAATTGATCGTGTAGGCCGTAGTGTATGTGTATTTCATGGAACTGGTATTTGTACGACAGTGGTCCTCCCGTTATATTGATGTGGTGACGCGTCTCATTTTCAACGGTAAAAATAACTGAATGGCCGGTGTTGCTTATAAGTCCATTTATCTGCACATATAAATATACATATATTAGTACATAATATTATTTGTTGAGGCCAATCGTGGCGCAGGTGCACAAAGTGCGACTGTAAAATCGATTGGTTGTGGGTTCGATCTCCACTCGAAGAAATGAAATATTTATTTACATTTATCTTTTCATTTCTTTCACTACTCAATAGGCAATGCTTCCAGAACTTGGTGGAAAGTGGGGAACAGAGTGTCTTAGCACTAGGTTCCCTCTGCCTACCCTACCTTGCTGTGTGCGCGATACAGCGTGAAGATTTATTTATTTGTTTAATTTTGTTTGCTTTGTGGCCTGTGATTGCGCAGGGACAAAGCGTGACAGGACTGTGGGTTTCATTCCCACTTGAGGAAATCAAACATTAAATATTCCATTCTAGGTAAGCATTAGGAGGATCAGTCGCTTGTTCCCCTGCGCCACGACGGCCTCTCATTTCGATTAATAAACCTACAAATACTTTTTCATTATTTTATAAATACAAATACAATCAAAACAACCTTAAACAAGCTTACCCTATGCTTATCTATGTGTAAAAATCGGAGATTGGGGTCGAAAAGAAGCTTCTCCGGTTCCAGATTGACCGGTGATTGTCGTCGTCCTTTGTTGCATAGCGACCACTCGGGGTTGATCAAACCCCAGAATGCTGGGCCTACGAACATAGGAATAAAAGTATAAGACAAAATTTTATATTATATTTCATAAAAATATATAAAAGAAAAACAATATTTATATTAAGTATAAAAAAATGATACAAACTACGTTATATATTATACATTTAGTCACTATATAGTTTATATGTTTTATGTTATAACAATCAGACAAGTTAAAAACATTTTTATATATAATACCTCAATACAAAAAAAAGACAATAAAAACACAGAATAAATACGGTTTTTAATGTCATAATTAAAATGTTTATTTTATACAAAAATTAAACCTAGGATATCAAACAGACTTGGCAGTGCCTCAAGTTTGACATTCAGTCACTATTCACTATACAAGCAGTTTGACATCTAGATCAATTTTATTAGCAGTATGTACTTGTGGCTGTCTTATTTGCCTAAAAAAATAATGTAATTTGTGTTTTAAAAACAATTATTGAAATTAACATATTATAAACTATAATACGAGTCATGACCGCTCTAAAGTTAGGTTTTCTGAACGTTTCCGGATTGTTTACGCAAGAAAATTATTAAAAAATCCTAAAATCATATGAAACACAACATTAATCTACAGCTTTAGAGCAGCCACGACTTGCTAACCGTTCTGTAAATAGTACCAGTACCTGTACAAAAGATTTAAAGATTTAAACCTCATAATAAAATTTAAATGTTAAAATATCCTCTATACACGACGTGACATAATCAAAATATATTTAACATGTTCCATGCATACACAGTTTATTGTAATCAGATGAAACCAAAATGTTCTGTTAATTATAGGCCTGACAAAGCTTCATAAAGATATATTCACATATCGACCACAAGCTATCAAGCAAAAGTGAATTTTAATGTTAATAAAATTTATACAATTTTTTTTCGCCATAAAATTAAAGTAGATTAAATACACTTTACCAATTTTCGGTAAGTTTATTTATTTATTAATTATCAGTTTTATGCTGTATCCCGTATATATCAGGGTAGGCAGAGGGAACTTAGTGTTTAAACACTCTGTTTTCCACTTTCCGCCGAATTTTCGAGGCATTGCGTGTTGAGTGGCGGAAAGCAACGCCGCCCTTTGCCTACCTCTACCAGAGCGATGAAATGAATATATTAATAATATATTTAATTATTTTAATATATTTTTTTTCTGACTAGAAATCAAACTCACAACCGTCGTGTTTACAGTCACACGCTTGCGTCACTGTGCCACGACGGCCTCTAATTTAATAAGTAAATTATTCAATATAGCAAACATTTAACTATAAAATACTTAATATTTAACTTCAGAAGCTTTATCTAATCGAATTAACGTTCACACTTGGTATTTCAATATGGAGAAAATTGCACGGAAGTGGCCAAAGTGCTTTGGATAGCGTTCACGTTTTTATTATTTATGACCTTGAAAATTGCACCAGTAAGCCGGCGCAGTGGTTGCGGTCACGCCTTCTTTATCGTTCGCGTTAAGTGGAAATGTTTTTGGCATAATCATAGAGTATAAGGTTTTGTAGAGAAGCTTTCAAGAAATGTACGAGATTTTTGGGAAATTTCTTTTTTTCAAAAAGGAGGAGGTTCTATATTTGTGAACTATATTTTTTCACCAATTTCTTTTGTCAACACTAAGTTCCCTCTGCCTACCCTCCTGTGTGCGGGATACAGCGTGAAGCTAATTTGATTCTTTTGTCAAAATGGAGAAGGCCCTATATTCGGTAACTATAATGTTCATGTTATATTACACATACATATGTGTTAATTGGCCCTAAGATTATTTTCTAACAATTCTATTAAGGGGGTTGAGTGGTTTCAATTAATATATAACTATAAAATTTATCATTTTCTATACGTAGGATTACCTTAAGAATGATAAGAATAAAACTTGTATATCGTTCGTACTTAAAACATAATTGATCTGTTTATTTTTATAATATTTTGGAAAAGTATATCTAACAATTTATTTGGCCATTTATAGTCTTTTTTAATCCGTTCATCATTTAGTACGATATCCATAGTATTTGAAGGGCACTTCTTGAACTATTTCGACATTCCATTTTGGCACTGATTCGACCAGTGCCAATGCTCCTATGAAGAATACAATTACGTCACAGGCGTGGAGCAAATGTGGCCACAAACAGCTTGCTACGTTCTTAATCTCTTTTTAAGTGCTAATTGCGACATGTAATACGACTGCTATCCAGATAATAGCTTGACTTTTTTCGTTTGTCACAGTTGTAAAATACATGAAATATCTTTTTTTTTTCTTTTTAGCGTCACGCTGTATACGGCACACAGCAGTGGGCAAAGGGGAACTTAATGTTAAAACACTCCGTTTCCCATTTTCCGCTGAATTCCGGAGGCATAGCGTGGCGGAACTCAACGCCGCGCGAAACCAGAGCGATGAAAATGGAAAGATTAAATTGTTTATTTCCTCGAGTGTCAATCGAACCCACAACCAGCCGCGTTTATACTTTATAGACTACTTTGTGCCACCACTGGTCTGGACTGGACTTTTAAATATTATTAAAGTAATTAAGATATCGTAAGAAACAAAAATAATCTTCATTAAATATCTACGGTTATCGAAAAAGGAAAAGGCAAGTATCATAAGAACGATTACTAATGGGCTTGAATATTAGAAGGGATGGGGCTCGACTCGTTACTTTAGTATCGGCTGGTGGGTCATTGGTAATTTTCTCAATACATTTTTAATATCTATATCTTTATTGAAAAAATAAGTATATAAGTAGAGAGATGTATTTTCTTTTAAATATTATTATTTAAAAGTCTTTTAGTATGTGACATGCTGAGAAAAGAATTTAACTAATATAAATAAACATTTCTCTGATTATTTTATATTAAGACGATTTTATTATTATTAGGAAATTTTATTTTCTAAATTCTAGATATTTTATTGCAAAATTTAAATATATCATATGATCGTCTGAGACTAGTCGTGGCGCAGAGGCACATGTGAGTGACTGTAGACGCGACTAGCTGTGAGTTCGAGCCCCACTCAAGGAAATACTTATTTAAATTTATATTCTTTACTGAACACTCAATACCTCCAGCATTCGGTGGAAAATGAGTAACAGAGTATCCTAACACTAGGTTCCCTCTACCTACCCTGCTGTGTTCGGAATCAAGCGTGAAGCTGATTTATTTTTCATTTTAAATAAGATCATATGAAATATCTGTATTCGAAATGATACGATAGTACACCTCACAATTTTGCGAGTAACGCAATATGAATGCAAGATAAATCGCCCGTATAAATTTCATGTCACGTAAACTGGCAAAAATCTGTTATCGTTACACAGAAATGGATATGGTTCAAAAGCGAAATATTTGTGGGCTTGGGGCAGGTCCCATTCGCGCTATATCAGAATCTGTATAATGTGAGGCGTTTCCGCACGTTTACCTTTGGTCTGGAAGTTTACTCAAATGGTAAAAAGGGACCAGTTTATGTTTACGTATGATTGAACCGCGGAGTGTGGTCCGATTAGAGTAGTGGTGGTTTGACAGTTGTAAAATAATCGTAAAGTATTTGAGATCTGAAAGCGGTTTCAAGATTTAAAAGAATAAATTTGTTTATAGTACATAATTGCTTTCATGGTAAGTTGCTTCTGCAAAGCGTTATAATATTATATATCGAAATATTAAATAATATTTATTAAGAAAACGATTAAAAATTTGAACGCGCCTCTTTGAAAACCGTCTAAGCGCTCTCACCAACTAAGCCATACGTTCTCTTCGAGCTACGTCAAAATTATTATACGCTTGTTACAACCTATTTATATTGTTAGCATCTTTGTAGGGTATTCAAATCCCACTAGGTTCAATTTATTTTTATACGTTGCGTTACGTTTTCTTAATAAGTATTATTTTTCGTAATTGTGGAATAAAACTTTGAAATATTATTTTTTTATGTATTAGATTAGTTAGTATACATAAATTTATAATCCAATTCCGTGTCATTTGAACTGAATACTACTATAGAATAAGTAGGAAATTTCAAAACTAACATAATATTTCTGATTATTAAATCATATTCAAAATATTCTTTCTTAACATATGAATCGTCGAATAATAACAAATAAACGGGAACTTCAAGAGGTACGTATAAGGTTAAAGACGATATTTTAATTTCCAAATTGGTTTGATATTGCGTATTGGAAAAAACAAATACAATATCGGTACAGCAGCAATAGTGGCGCAGCGGCACGAGGTGTGACTGCAAAATCGACTGGTTGTGGGTTCGATCCCCACTCGAGGAGATGAAATATTTACTTAAATTTATATTTCCATTTCTTCGCTCTGGTGTCGAGGTTAAGCGCGGCGTTGAGTTCTGCCACTCAACACGCAATGCCTCCAGAATTAGGCAGAAAGTGGGGAACGGAGTGTCTTAACACTAGGTTCCCTCTGCCTACCGTGCTGTGTGCGGGATACAGCGTGAAGCTGATTTTTATTTTAAATACAATATCATTATGATAATTAAACTTAACTTAACTTCACGCTTTCTCCCTAGCGGAGAAGTCGGAGAGAAATTAAAAAAAAAACAATACTAAATACTTTATCATGAGGAAATAAAAAAAAAGTTATAAAAAATAGACCCGCGTTCTATATAGGTAGGTATATTGTTGTTTATTTGCTCCATATTGTAAACATGTTAAATTTATTTAATAATTAAATAAAGTAAATAAATATAACTAATGCAAAATCATATAAATATCAAACAAGTTATTCTACATTAATATGAAAATGTTGTGCTTACCTGAAATGCCGTCGTAGGTCCACCATTCTTCCCAGCTGACGCCGCTCACGGCTACAATCAAACCGACTCTAATTAAGTCTGCACTCTCGTTATGAACATTTCTCATTCTTTACATTTCTTGTACAATCTTTCTATTTTTTATGATTGATGTACTTTGAGAAGTGAGAATTATATTACAACATTACTACTGGAGTTTTTGTAAACACTAAATAAATGGAAGAAAAAAAAATAAAAAAATATATATGGTAATATTTTGAGGGTTTATTTGGCTTATTATATTATGTAGATACATCCAACGATAATATTCTTAAATTTCAAATCAAGTTTTTTATATAATACATTTAAAAATTCTAACTAGTCTTTTCTTGTAAAAAATGTAAATTTAAATTTCAGTTCTTTTTTTGTTATATTTTCATTCTCTCGCATGGAAATCGAACCCACAATCGTCGCATCTACGGTCAGAGGCTGTGCTGGTGTAACATGACGACTTAATATTCATTCTTTCTTTGATAAAATGTGAAAATAATAGTAAATTACCAAATTGTTTTGTCATACCTAAGGTTGACTACAGTATATTCAATTATATAAATCTTTTTTCCCCAAAATCACACAGTTCACAACAGCAATCTATCGCAAAAGAACATTTTATCAATATGCCATTTTTATTTCACTTTTACTTTCGCGAATCAATCATAATGAAATGAAATAAATAAGCCAATGAGGGGGAAAAGCGGTCTCCTTTTGAAACAAAACGCTTTTTGTGCTACACTTCAGTTGTTCACAAATCTTTGTTATGGCGACAATTTCTCAGATTTTTTGTATTTTTTTTCATTTCTGGCATAGTAACAAGTTCTCAAAATGAAATAATTTAAATATTTTAACTAACTGTAGCGTTCCTTTCGCTCGTAATTTCTCAAAATATTGATATAACGTTTTAACGCAGCGCTTATAATGATTTTATATCATTTTATTTAATTGTGATTGTGCCAACTTTCCGCGGCTTACCACTTCACAGAAATAATTTTATGCCACGAGTAATTTTTACCTTAAAAATGAAAATATTTCAACTCGACGGACTCCAGCAACTCACGAGAGACGGATTTTCAGGAGATTAAAATTTCTAATTTGAGTGTTCTGGAGTTCTCTTAATTAAGATTATAGAATTATGATACTCATAATATTTCGAAGCAATTAATTCAAAAATACTTAAAGTGAAATTCTTATGCTATAATTATCTAAAATTATCTAAGAAGTAGCTTTTCTTGTAACAAGATGCTCTCACTTAAGGGATGTTACATAATTAAAAAAGCTTTAAGTTACAAGCGTAGTATAGAACCTTTTTTTTTTGAGCTTCACGCTGTATCCCGCAAATGGCAAGGCAGGCAGAGGGAACCTAGTGTTAACAGACTCCGTTCCCCATTTTCGTAGCCCGAAGCGTGTCGAGTGACGGAAGTCAACGCCGCGTCGTCTGCTTTATCACCAGAGCGAAGAAACAAAAATATTAAATATTTCATTTTTACAAGTGGGAAAGACGTGGGACGTGGGAAGAACGTGCTCAGCTGGTTTGGGCACGTTGAACGAATGAGTGATAAAACAATGGCAAAAAAGATTTATGATGGAAAAGTGAGCGGTAAGAGAGGTAGGGGGCGACCTCGGTTGACCTTCGAAAACACAGTATCAAAGATACTGGAGGAAGGTCACGTAAAAAGCATGAGAACCCCCCGGAGGGCATGTATGAAGAAGTTGATGACAGTGGACGAGGCGAAAGAGGTATGTAGAGACCGTAGCGTTTGGCGCTCCGTTCCCTCTGACTATCCCGCGAGGGATAAAGCGTGAAGCTAAGTTAAGTTAAGTTTACAAGTGGGAATCGAACCAACAACCGTCACGTCTACAGTCACACGCATAGGCAGTAGTCACTGCAGCAGCAGCTCAGTCACTGCGCCACGCCGGCCTCGAGTATAAAACCTACTAGGTATAATTAACTAAGCTACCCGCTTTAAATCCGCCATTGCGAGAAACTTTACAATGAAAAACTTAAACGATATCGTTAAATATATATCCTAAAGCGTGTAGTTGAAATGTATACCAATCTCGAAGTTACTCGATACACGCCTGATTTATGCTTTTAATTTAAATTTTTGCATTCGCCAGGCGAAGTTGGCCACGGACGCGCCGCCTGCATTGCAAATATATGTCGCAGTCGACTCTAGAGATCGTTTCCAGTTTCGATTCGATACAGCCAGAGCGAACTGTCGACTTTTAATCTTTTAATGCTACTCTACAAACTTTTGCCTCACGGAATACGTTCACGTTTATTTCAGTTAATAATATGTTTCGAGTAACGGTTTCGCAGTGTATTAAAGTTTGTGATTCGAGCGATTTTGGAAATAACCTCCACCTTTTCGCGGTAGTGATGATGTCATTGTTACATTAAGACTTTTTTATTGCCACGTTATACCTACTAGTATGGATGGATAGCATTAACTAAGCTTACGAGCCTACGAACCCAGTGAATACAGCTCACGGCGGCTTAAACCAACTTTACCGTCGAAAACAACACCTGGGACGGACGGTACGCTGTACCAAATCTATGAATCGCTTAAATTAAAACGGGTTGGCCCCGTTTTCATCAATTTTGAAAAAAATATTGAATTATTTAATCTCTTACGAATATTACCTTTGTGAATACAAAAGGAGCTTATAAATTATTCTGTATTTTGACTCGTTTAGCACTGCAAACGTTCTGAAACAAACATAAGATTGAATTCTTATGCATTGTTGCATTTTGCAGACGCGATTGCTACGTGACGGAGGGAGGTCCCCGCCTGGGAGATACCAGTCAGCGTCTGTTTTGTAGTCTCAGTCTCAGTCGAGTCTGGAAGATAGCGCGCCGCTCCTGGTTCATGAAATACTAAAACATTTTGCAGGTTTAGATTTAACTACTTTGAGCTATTAAATTATATCATTTAAATTTAAATAGAAATAAATTTATATCGAAACGTAAGCAACAGCGGGCCATAATATTTCAATGGTTTGATGTCGCAATCAAATGTTGGAAACGTGAGCAATTCGCAACCGACGAACTTCACAAAGAGCTTCAACCATGCATCGGAAATGAATCAGTTTCCGTTTTGAGTAACGCAAGTGATATATGTCACAAACAAAACGCAATTCAATATGGACTCTAAATTATAGGCAAAAATGTTCAAAATAGAAAGTTTTAGTAAGTTAAAACAAGACTCCACCGGAGGGGTGGGGACACATCGAACTTACTTATTCGTACATTTTAAATTCATAGTGTAAGTTCGTGAATGTTCAAGAATTAAAAGTAATTCTATTTAGTTTTGCACTCGCTTTTTGTGTCGCGGGGTGCATATTAAAGCGTTTTTCAAAACGCTTGGAATGTTATAGTTACGTTAACGTCAATTTTCCCCTACAGTGAATCGTTGAAAGGGAAAATTTCATCGACGTATGAAATAAATAAATAAAATCATGTGGAAAATAGCCTATTTCACGGTGCATTGAGTGAAGTGTGCGTGGCAAGTGCAGCCTACGCTGAACCAGCGTTGTTGACGCCTGCATTACGAAGATTTCTTTGTACCGAAAATGTTTGAATTTCATATAGTGTTTATATAATATTTTATTATCCTTATTATAATTATTATTATATATTAAATATAATCCTATCCAATTGGACAGTAGGTACGAAAAGATTCAAATATAATGTTTTTAATAATAATAATAATTTTGTGAACCTAA
The DNA here is from genome assembly GCA_013403705.1 of Heliconius hermathena. Taxonomy (NCBI): domain Eukaryota; kingdom Metazoa; phylum Arthropoda; class Insecta; order Lepidoptera; family Nymphalidae; genus Heliconius; species Heliconius hermathena. Next base: position 267,506 of record JAAIXJ010001760.1, on the reverse strand, counting down.
AGCGAGTAGTTTAATTAATTATACAAAAAAAAATCGATTTAGTTAGTATTACCCTTATCACATATTCAAACCGCGTCATGAGCAACCTTTGGCTATGCAAATTCCACGTTATTGCATTTGTGCTCCCAATATCTGTAGCGGAGATCGCCTTAAAATGATTCTCTTTTGTATACAATATAAAACAAATGACATATTTAAATAAATAGGGAACGTATAAATTTAGTTAAGCTAAGAAGGTAAAAATATTGTTTAAATTTATTCTAGTTTCACTCTGTATCCCGCATGTAGCGGAGTAGGCAGAGGGAATCAATTAGGACGCTCCGTTCCCCACTTTTCGCCAAATTTTTGAGGTGTTGAGTGGCGAAACTCAACACCGCGCTTATTTTTACGAAAATGTTAATAAATAATATTTCATTCCTCCGAGTGGGGATCGATCCCACAAGCGTTGCGTTTACAGTCATCGCTTATATCACTGCACCATGACGGCCTCAATAATAAATATTAATAATATAAGTAATAAATATTAATAATATATTAATTAATTACATCTGAATATATAATTTCATTGTAAACGTTACTTTTTACATTTCAACAGTCCATTAATTAATAGAGACCATATATGGGCCAGTTTATTAATCTAACACACTTAAAAGTTAGTTAAACGCAATCCACTTCGTAACTATTGCAATGTCCAATTTATATTTCCATCAAATGTTCACTAAATATTTTCATATTTCACTTTAATATTTATTAAGCAACACACTACAAATTCAAATTAAAACAGCAATTTAGGCCACGACGTGCCAGCTAGTATTTTAATAACTGGAAATTATTATAAATTTTAGCATAAGAACAATATTCAGTGAAGCAAACTTAAATTAAAGTCGTATACGGATTTGGCGTCGGTCCGCCTCAGCTTAAGGCGAGGCACCTGCGCCCTGCTCTCGACCCACCATTGAAAACACAATTTGCGGTGCGCCTTTTGTGACTCCTGTTTACTTTTATGCAATTTATTTTTCCTGTTTATGTATGTTTCTGGTGCAGGAGCATTCATCCAGGGTTTCCTCTAATTCGCCAGATGCTCGCCGCTGTTCGCGTTTCTCTAAACCTACACTTGTTTCTGTTTCTTTTTGCTGTTTTATTTGGATAACGACGACTTTTGCACAAACGAGACCACTTTCGAATGTGGGCTTTTTCTTTTTAGAAAGTTTCACTGTAATAATTCTTTGCTATATATACTAAGCTGGTTTTTAGAGTTTTGGATAAATTAGTTAAGAAAAGCTTTGTTTTAAAATCGTTATCTGTAGTTATAATTAAATTGTATTATAACTGATCGGTGTACAGACAACGTACATAGAAGATATATCAGAAAAAATGATTATTGAAAACAATATTTTTTTAAGTTTTTGTCTCTTTGTGCGCTTCACACTCATCTCAGAAAGGGCTGAACCGATTAAATGCAGTATTTTACTATTAGATTTTGGGACTTCCGTTGACGTTTAGTATTTGTTTTAATATAATCAATCGGTTTATAATAAATAAGCTATATTAATTTTAAATATTTTGCTTGACAACTGTTTGATATTGTTTGTAAAATTATTAGTTCTATAATTGACCGGGATTTCAAAATCTAGGATTCTCCAATGTAAGTTGACCTCGGGTTTATAAAATGAGTGGTTAGTTTATTTTAAACAAGCTAAATTTCGTGCTTTGATCAGAACTTAGAACTCAGATACTATACTATTTGTGAAAATAGGAAATTAAGCCATTATAATTCTCCCTGTTATTCTTCATAATTTAAATGTACAAAGAATCCAACCTATGAGATTGTTATGACCAACAATTAAACAAGAAGGAGGGCTCAAAGAAGGTCATAAAACACATCACACCAACGAGCCTATATATAATCAGGTTAGTGATAAATAGGTAAATAGCACGCAAACGACACAACTGCTTCCTGGTTTAACCTTACGCCTGTCCTCGTAGCTCACGTTCAAACTTACAAAAAACAATACACAGAGACTAAAGTGAGATTAAAATTACCGTTAAAATCGTTATTTAAGAATCTTAAAAATGTTGTTAATTACAATTAAGATATAATCGTAATGATATATAGATGGCAAAGAAAATGTCTATACACATTGTTGTTTATGATATTGGAATTTTTATTTCAAAGTATCGCCAAAAATAGCTGAAAATTTTAATGAAATTTGGCACGCTGATAGTTTATAATCTGGATTTACCAATATTTTTTGTTCAAAATTTATAACTTTTTGTATGTTAAAATACATTTTTTTCATTTTTCACTTTAAATTGAAAGTTAAGTTTTGAAATCTATAAAAAAATAAATATACAAAAGTTTAATAAGAAGTTAAATGTTAAGTGAACATTAATTATTTAAATAGTTTGACAGCTTAGACCAATACATACATGTGAAAATAATGCATTGCACTATAAAAGAATCAACGATCACTTATGAGGCCAGTCGTGGCGCAAAGTGAGGTACAAAGTGTGACGTAAACGGGACATTATGGGTTCGATTCCCACTTGAGGAAATTAAATATTTTCATTTTTTCGCTCTAGTGTCAAATTGGAAAATCTGAAACAGAGTGTCTTAATACTTGTTTCCCTCTGCCTACCCTGATGTGTGATACAGCTTAAGCTGAAAAAAAAATATTTACGTAGAATTTATTTTAAGAAATCAAAGACGCACAGTTTTATAACGCAAAGGCAGTATGCCTGATGTACTGAAAAATAATACATTTTATATTTCAACAGCTGTAATAGAAATCATAACAATAGACGTGGTTTATCCAACGGTCGGTTATTTTGATCAATTCTACGAAATGAATTTTATTTATTTGTTGCAAAACTATTCATTGAGATCGAATAAAAATTTAACTCTATTGTTTATATTTTGGTTATTGTAAACCCGTTTTGCTACTTGCTCAGAATAATATATTATTACTAGTGGGCGCGCGCAGCTTCGCCTGCTTATTTGCACTCTTAGGGGTAAATTGTTAAAAAAATCACGAAACACGTGTTCAATAAAATATTTTTAACAGTCTGAACTTAATTTTTTATAAAAATCGGTGCCGGTTTAAAAAAAATCCATACAAACTTTCAACCCCTATTTCATCCCTTTAGGGTTAAAATTTTTCAAAATCCCTTCTTAGTGGATGTCCAGATTTTGAAAATAAACAACTATCCAAGTTTCATGTTTCTACGCACAGCGGTTACGGCTGTGCGTGCGTCTTACCTCAGTCAGTCAGGTACATGTCTTTTTATATATTTATATGTAGATAAATGTTTATA
>JAAIXJ010001760.1:221805-263239 GCA_013403705.1 Heliconius hermathena | reverse complement strand
GGCAGAACTCAACGCCGCGCTTAACCTCGACACCAGAGCGAAGAAATGGAAATATAAATTTAAGTAAATATTTCATCTCCTCGAGTGGGGATCGAACCCACAACCAGTCGGTTTTACAGTCACACCTCGTGCCACTGTGCTACGACTGGCCATAAAAAGAATTAAACCGATTTTGCCGCTTCCACATCGCGCTCGCGTCTTCGCTCCTTTAATCGGTTAAGTCGTTTCCAAGATAAGCGTCGACAAACAGAAAAACCAACAAACAGATAAAAATTTTAAATATCATTGTTTCTGGTTCTATTACTTTGTTAAATGTCCCCAATAATAATTTTTGATAATTTTAATGAAAATCGAAAATGCCACCAATGGTTTTAATAATTTTCACTTAAGAAATCTCAAGTGCAAATGTAATTCCCTGTACTTAAACAAACAAATAATTAAAAGCGTGCGAAGCCGCGAGCTGGTCGCTAGTAAATAAAAAAAAAATTAAATATGTTGTTCAAGCCACATGTATAATATATAATGATAACGTAGTGAATAAAGTTGACAAACATAAGTTTGTGGGCCGATGCACTCATTTTGTATGTAATAAACTAGAAATATTAAATATAGTTTGTTGTGCTTTTATTCGGCGGAAAGTGGGAACGGAGTGTCCTAACTCTAAGTTCCCTCTGCTTACCCTGCTGTGCGCGGGATATAGCGTGAAGCTGATTTTCATTTTTTGGATTCATTCTTTTATTGGTATTGGAAGTTCTTGCTATCAATTTTCATAACCGATTCACGGGAAGTACCCTGTAAATTGTGATTACGCGGCGAATTCCATACAAAATGCAGAAAGCAAAACTTTTGATTGCGCTTACTTAGAAGTTTAATTTTTTGTACTCCCAGGAACCGTAGATATAAATATTTAACATGAATGTCACCTTGATACTTCCACATGATCAACGACAGACCTATAAGAGTTCCATTTTAAACGTACAGATAAAAACTGTTACCAACTTAACTATTATACAATTATTGTACATCGATTTGGGTTTTGTGCGCATAACGCGTACAATCTTATGTCCTTACTATTTTCCTATTTTGTTACAATAAATTTATCATACATATAAAAGTGGGTAGTTAACATATTATTTACGAAAGTTACATCATCATCATGATCATTAGCTTCACGCTGTATCCCGCACACAGCAGGATAGGCCGAAGGAAACCAGTGTTAAGACACTCCATTCCACACTTTCTGCCGAATTCTGGAGGCATTGCGTGTTGAGTGGCAGAACTCAACGCCGAAAGTTACATCTCAACATCTAAATGTATTTTTTCTATGTAAATATTATTTTTGCTTTAAATAGAACCGTGTTTTGCACTCGTACATCTGTCTGCGAAATTGGTGCAGCGAACATAAATCCTTCATAGCCTTTATAAATTAATGCAGGCACGATTCCAACGCGTTACGTTACTATTCGAAGAGTTGCTTTATGGGATTAATATACAATTGTGCATTTTTTATTTCAGTTATATTACCAGTGTGGCTGACGTCAATCAGGGCTATTTGATTATTTTGATACTGTATGTATATATCTTTATTAAATTACCTATAATAAAACTCTGTAATTCACTGCCATGACCGAGTGGGACAGCATGTGACTGTTAACGCGATGGTTGTGTGTTTTATTTTATACTGGAAACTTTCTGGAAATTTCTATTGCCTTGCTTTGGTAAGTCTAAGCGTAATGTTCAAATCTCGCTCAGGTGAAAAGCGGAAAGGAATATCTTGACACTAGTTTTTTTAGATATTTTTAAAGTGTTATTCCATCCACACTTAGGAAAGAAAAATACTTATTTAGAAAACGTATAAAAATTTCCGTCCTGGTCTGTTTCCAGGAAACGCGGGTTCGAGTCCCGCTACGTTCAAATTTTTATACGTTTTCTAAATAAGTATCTGGACACTAGGTATTCTCGGCTTACACCATTACATGGGAGATAAAGCTGTAGGCTAAATCAAACAAAATAAAAAAAAAGAAACAGATAACAAACATATATTTTTAGTAACAAATAACTTTGACTAATGTAATCAAACGTTTTGTTTGTACTCGTTGAAATATTACAGTATACAAAATATTATAGTTAAAATATTTTAATTAATAATATCTCTGTTTAAATACTTTTATATTAATATATTGGGGTATGGTTAGGACATTTGGCAGAGTTTGCACGTAGTACTTGTAACTATATTATATTTATTCCACTGGAAGAGCGCTCTTCGTGAGAAAATAATTTTAAAATTTAACTGAAATGTTTGTAAAATAAATATTCATGTATTATATATATTTTTTGTATGGATTTTTATCATAAAGTGTACTTTTGAGGATTCCGTACTTCAAAAGGAAAAAACGGAACTCTATGTTCACTTTGTTGACTGTTAGTCTTTCCGTCAAGAGCAGTTATCTCAAGATATCATATATTGAAGTCTACGGTGCCATGAAGCAAAGAAAAACTCAAGCTTCTAAATAATGCAATAAAAAATACGAGCATATATCGTTTTTGTTGGATTTTGTATGAAATTCGCCGCGTAATCAAAACTTGTAGGATATTGCCCGTGGACCTACAATTGTGAAATTTGACATGAAGTGAGAACTTACTATATAAAATTAAGCAAAAACGTATGTGGCTTTGTTCCTGACATACGTGATGTGCGGCCGGAAGGAGAGTTTCGAATCTAGTACGACGCCTAGGTATTTGACCTTGGATTCCCAGGGGATTGGTTTGCCTTGTAGATAAATAGTAAACCGTCTCGACGATCTCGTAACGCTTACGAGGAAAGAGAACGACTACGCTTTTCTCCGGGTTAACCTCGAACCGCCACTTGCTGCACCAATCGCCTAGGGCATCGGCAGCTCGTTGCAGTCTTTCGGCTAGGATGTACGCACAGGATGTCAAGTTGATGCGCGGTAATGAAATCGCGAATTAGGTCACGTTGGCCGGCGACACTGTTTGCGTTAAACGTCGCGATGCTTAGGGCTCTAGGTTTGATACGCGCGAGACGCGCGTCAGCGGGCAAAGGCGTATTGCTGTTAAAAACCGCCATTAGAATTTTTACGCTTTAAAGCCCACGATGGCTTGGATCAGATTTGCATGGTCGAGTGTGGCCTGTATTCTGGCCTGATCGTTGCTGTTCGTTCGGCGTAGTTTGTCGGCGAATACAAGGAGCTCGTTAATGTCGAAGCGCCCTATGAATTCAGAGACGACTTCGGAATCGGACGAGGGCTGATTGGGAACGTTCGCAGGGGCGGTGACCGGACGTGGGTTCACCTTCTGCGCGGTCGCGGGCCTCATCCACGCGTTCGTGGTCGGAGCCGGAGCTGGGTAATACACCTGCGGGGCTGAGGGCGCCACAGGTGCCCTTGCATAGTTAGGGTAGGGTCTCGAAACCCCACCTGACCCGCCGTCCCGCCCAGGATGCCTGCGGCGCGGGGCCCTGGGGCACCCGCGGTAATTAGCGGGGCGTCCCTGGGTCCCGCACAGCACGCAGCCAGGCGGAACAGCGGGATCCGGGACCTTGCGGGGACAATCCGCAGTCCCGTGGTCTCCCAGGCATTTGACGCACCTAGGACGTGCGTTGCAGTTTCGGGCCGAGTGCCCGTAGAGCCGGCAGCGATGACACTGCCCGATTAGGCCGCGGTTACGAGGAGGTTCCACGTGGAGCCCCGTCAAGTAACATATCGATCGAATATTGTATATCTGCTTTCCCGCGGGGGAAAGATCTAGGATAACTAATACGCTGTCGAATGATTTTTTATCTTTAAAATGGTACATCCGATGTACCTCGCGGACGGGGAAGCCCTGGGACTGAAGGTCCTGAGGTATGGGTTTAAAATATTTTACCTTATATGCTGTTCCCGTAAAAGGAGCCCTGACACTTCCACCCTGCATACACGTCTCCTCACTTACATTACACGTTAAAGTTTCTGTTTGATTATCACCGTAAATTTTTATCATACCTACATAGTGGTCCGTCCTACCAAGAATGATATAAAAGTTGTCCTTGATCAAGAAAAGGTTGAGAACCCCTGATCTAAGTAGACGGTAAATATGCGCGCCCAGTAAACGCATTTTTTTCCGCCTAAACTCCGAGTTTGAAAAAAAACCCGGGATTAAAAACAACCTTTATGTTGTAATAGTCCGGAGGTTAACTCAGACAAACAGAAAAACAGACGGACTAAGAATTTTAAATTGTTTGTTTGTATTGTTTAAATAACTATATGCAGTTGGAAAGGCTGGACTCTTAAATTTTATTTATATGTACGAGTAAAGGCAATTACAAAATATTACATCTAAAAAGAATAATACAATTTCCTACGATGTGAAAGTAAATACTTCGTTGTGGAATGATAATCACTTTGTGGAAAAATAACTGTTTAACTTGTTTTCGTCAAATAAAATACTTTAAATTGATATCGCTTTTTTATTTATGAAGCAATTGTTTTTTTCAAAAAATCATGGGGCCGTAGATCTGAGTATATCGTTTAAATTCACACTTGATATTTCCAAGTGTTCCTGAGATAAAGGCTCTTAACAAACATACAGATGGACAACAAAGTAATCTTATAAGTTTCATTCTCCCACAAAGTTTGTCAATTTTTACAAGTTATATTTGTCCTACAATCCTGAAATTGATATTGAACACTCAGTGCGCGAGTCCAATTCGCACTTTACCGGTTTTTTAACTATTAATATAAGTGATGCCGTCGCAGCGGAATATCAACAGCTGTGGGTTCAATTTCCATTCAGGGAAATGTTTCTTTTTTCCATCGCTCTGGTAAAAGACAAAAAGCATCGCAGAAATACGCCACTCAACACCGAATCTCTCGAAAATTGGACCGGTATGTGGGGAACGGATTGTGTGGACACTTGGTTCTTTGCCAACCCTGCTTGGTGCTGGATATTGTGTGAAGAAAAAAGTGTAAGTAAATGTGGTAAAACACATTTTAAAAATATAAGTTAAATTAAAATTAATAGATTTTAATTACTTAGCCACTTTCTGGTCCTCAATTATAAAATAAAGAATCAACTAATAGATCAGAGGATAAACTATTGCAAGTGAACTTGTGTAAAAGAGGGTAGATGTATGTGAAAAAGACTCAAACTCAGTGGAATTGTGTCAATCGGGGGTTGCTTGTAGGCAACGGCCGTTATCGGAAACGGAAGAAAACTCGTGTGAGGTATTGTTATTAGGTGAAACATATCACTTATTGCAAGTACATAGAATCTCTTTCCAAATAATTTAGAAACATTTAGATGATATGTGAGGTGTGAGGCCGGTCGTGGCGCAGCGGCACGAGGTGTGACTGCAAAACCGACTGGTTGTGGGTTCGATCCCCACTCGAGGAGNCGTGGCGGAGGGGCATAAACTGTGACTGTAAAACAGACTGGTTGTGGGTTCGATCCCCACTCGAGGAGATGAAATATTTACTTAAATTTATATCTCCATTTCTTCGATCTGGCGTTGAGGACAAGCGCGGCGTTGAGTTCTGCCACTCAACACCCAATGTCTCCAGAGTTCGGCAGAAAGTGGGGAACGGAGTGTCTTAACACTAGGTTTCCTCTGCCTATCCTGCAGTGTGTGGGATACAGCATGAAGCTTATAGATGATATGTGTTTTTATTGTGTATTTTTAAAACGTTAACCGCTTCCGATTTCTAACACTATAGTATTGCAACGTTTAAAAATGAGCAAACGCGGAGGATTCATAGCGTAGGTAGAAATATAGAAGTGGAAGTATTTATTAGGGTTCCGTTCCTCAAAATGCAGCAAAGGAAGCCGTATTACTTTGCTGTTCGTCTCTCTCTCTTTCTGCATGGATGTGAATAAATCAGAAATTAATATCAAATATTTTGGTCCACGGTCCTTACCAGGTCAGAAAAAAATTAAGCTTCTTAATCAATGCGACCAAAAGTTATTAATGCATTTTGTGTGAAATTTGTCGCATTATCAAAATCTATAGGGTATCCCATGGACCTACAAATTTTGATATTTGAAAGGAAGGACAAAACTCAACGAACATGCAGTACAAATAAAGGGGAAAAATCCAAACAATGAAAATTTATAGATAGAATTATTACTAAATAATTACGAACTTATAATTGTAGTTGTTTTTATATTATACAAAATGAATGATATCTCGTTGGCATACAATCCTGCAATTGGTATTGGTAATACGGTATTCTTGTTATACGGGTAGCATACCCATAAGCAACAGTGCGCCTGACGCTACGGTCTCTACATACATCTCTCTCGCCTCATCCACTGTCATCAACCTTCTTCATTCATGGCTTCGGATTGATCCGCATACTTTTACGTGGACTTCCTACAGCATGACGCTTAAATAAAACCACATTCAGTAGACAAAAGGAAAGAAAAGAGACCGTAACGAGCATATTTTGTGTAAAATTCGTAAATAATTACTAACTTGAGTGGAGCATATCAAAAATATAACAGCAGATTTGTGTCCACTTAAGTTACAAGCTCAAAACTTGATAATGGAAATTTGATAGGTGGCGGCATTGTAACTTGGATGCAAGGTCCTACGGTCCGCTACACCGTATAAATAAGCGTGAAGTAGAGCGGTATCACGCGAACCGGTCGTTAACCCTGCTTCACGGTATACTAATGTGAGCTGAGGGTGTCAAAACGACCGCAACGAAACCGCCACCTAAAACTGCTTGCGCGGCTGCGATTATAATTCACTCTACACATAGGTATATTGATAAGGATTCTTATCTTGCGAAGTTTCTTGGTGGTGATATATGCTGTAAATGTTTTTGTCGGGGCTCCTTGTCTAGTAGTTAGTGGATCTGGCAAATGATTCAGAGGTCGTGGGTTCTATCGTCACCCTAAATAAATGTTGGAGTGATTAGCATAAGTATTGGCAGTGTAGGGACAAATCGAGTATGTAGTAATGGCGTAACGAAGATCTACCGTACAACCACGTTCGTGTCTTCTCAACCTAACTTGACATTGGCGAAGTGTTATGTGCTCAACTGGCACGTTCGGAACGACATAAACAAAGTAGCATACCATGCCGTACTTAAAGTCTACTACTCGTTATTATTAAATAAATTTTGCCTAGTAAAGAATAAAATAAAATATTTTTAATTCAGCATAACAGAGTCTGATGCAATGAGAATTAAGTTAAAAGATACTTTGTCCTCTATTTTCCGTACGAAACACTGTATGTTAAGTAGCAGAACTCAACGTCACGCTTTGTTTTCCCCAGACAGAGGATCGAACCCCCAACTATCTATTTAATTAATAAGTATATTGTTAAAAATTGTATAACCATATGTTTTTTTTATATTGGACTAAATAAATGTTTAGCCCAAATGCTTATAATAAAATATTATAGAATTCAATTTGTAAATCTCTTTAATATAATGACTTTGATTGACAAACAGACAAACACACAGACAAACGGACGAACGACAAAATGTTCTTCTTATAAGAGTTTCTTTTTTCTTTACAGTACGGAACCCCAAAAGTATAAACGGTTTAAATTTTCTCATTTAAAAGTTACATTTATAACAGAACAATTATTTATATTTAAAGGCCGTCATGGCACAGTGAAACAAGCGTGTAACTGTAACGCAAAGATTGTGGGTTTAACTCCCACTAGGGGGTATGAATTATAATTTATGAGTTTTTTATTTCTTCGCACTAGTACTAAGGCAAAAGTGCGGCGTTGACTTCCGCGACTCAACACGCAATGCCTCGAAAATTCGGAGGAAAATGGGAAGCGAAGTGTCCTGACACTAAGTCCCCTAGGATAGGTTCCTGCTAAATCCAGGGTACAGAAAGTGAAATTAAAAGAAATGTGTTTATTTTGTTATGGTAATAAAAAAAATTAAGTAAAAAAAATAAAAGCCCATTCAAGAGATAGTCTTTATTTTTTATTTTAAATTTGGATGGATTTAAAAAAAGATGTTTCAATTTGACGTTTATATGATTTTAATAAACTTTAAAGTGAAAAATAATTAACATAAATTTAAATTTGGCTCCAAAAAAATGTAAGCTTTTTTTTCACCTTCACTCATTTAATCCCCTGACTTTGCCCTATATAATAGAATTAACACATATCTTATTTTTAGCCAAAGGGCCCATGGCGTCACAAAGGTGGTAAATAATTACAATAGTCCTTATATTACTTATGAAGTCTTTTAGTATTATTTTTTAATTTCCACAAAAAAGAGTAACTAATGCTAGTACATCTGCTTAATTTTAGTTTAAAGACCTATAATTTTTTGTCAGAATTTTTTTGTCATAATCAATAACAATTTTTTTCTTTCTTACAATATTTCGCAGTTGTTTTGCTTTCTTTATGTTTAGCAACATTTTTAAACGGACTTTTTATAGTTCAGATTTTCTTTGATTTTTTACCTTAACATTTTTACTATCATACGATTATATAACTACATAAACAAAATATATATCTCAGCTGCCTAAATTAGGAAATTGATAGCATAAATCAATTTATCTATTAATATGTTTATAACAAGGACTACCAGCACTGGTAATCCTCATAACAAATTTTATATATTATATAATATTTTTACTTTCAGCATGTTTTAATTTCATTCATCCGACGCCAAAATTTCGAATATTTTTCAACCCACGGCACCCGGCGTACGAGATTAAATTGTGTTAATTTTAAAATACTTTAACGCATTTAATATGTAAAAAAACATTTTGTAACTTTTAAAGTATGTGCGTACGTATCTACGAATTTATCACACAATTAATGTATGATAAACTATGTATATATGACAAGTAAAGGAATAATAAAAAAAATAAAAAAAAACAGCTTCACGCCGTATCCCGCACATAGCAGGGTAGGCAGAGGGAACCTAGTGTTAAGACACTCCGTTCCCCACTTTCCGCCGAGTTCTGGAGGCATTGCGTGTTGAGTGGCGGCGTATGTACTTATAAATGTTTTAATTTTTTACCCAGAATCGTCTCGTATAAAACGAATATATATTTTTACCGACACGAGAGTATTTGAAATACTATGGAATTTATAATTACGTTTTTTTACCGTACCTAATTATTTTATTTGTTGTACTTATAAAGTTTACTATAATTCAATTTATTTTTACATTATTAATCTATTACTATAAACTATACCTATATTTACAAATATTATCCATTAAATAAAATCCGTTGAACCCATTAACATAAACTCATTAAAAAGTAATTAATTTGTGGTGTTAATGATTTTATTGACGGTAAAAGCGATGGCTGGTGGGATAGCAATGAATGCACATTGCTCAGTTCTATGTGCACATAAAAGTTTATCGCGGCTGTCGCATTTATTCGTAATTACGCGTAATTGGATGCAAGATAGTATGTAATATGAATACCGACCTACTGTATAATATACGTAAACTTAATGCTGTGCATTTACGATACAAAATTGCAGTTTGACTTTATTGTAGCAAATTGGTAGATGTTTGTATATATGTATATATATTTAATTTTTTTTCTTGAGTAGTTTTCTTTTTTTTGTATTATAGCCTTGTCTGTCTATACGGGCAGTTAACGGCGGTATATTTTTATTGTTTCTTTCAGCTTCACGCTGCATCTCGCACACAGCAGGGTAGACAGAGGGAACCTTGTATTAAGACTCTCCCTATCTTCGATAAATTTTGCAGGTATTGCGTGTTGAGTGGTAGAACTCAAAGCCGCGCTTTACCTTTACTCCAGAGCGAAGAAAAGAAAATGTTAAATATTTTATTTCTTCTGGTGGGAATCGAACCCATAACCTGACGCGTTTATAGTTACACACTTATGCCCCTGCGCTCGACTGGCCTCAATATCCTACTTTTAATATGAAATAAAATATTACAGATTAACTGAATTTGCGTGACTAGTCTTCATTTATTTATTGATGAAATTTATGTAAAATATTATACGGAGCTTTGCAGGTTGATAAGCGGGATGTTTTATTTTTTAATGTTTTGAACATAAGTTGAAATTCAAAAAAAAATTTTTTTTCCATTTTTCTCGAGTCTATTAATATTCTCATGTAATTTAAATTTATTTTATATGCCTATATAATAATATTTACGTATACAAATACAATGTTCCTTAGGCATTACTTCAGAAATCTTTACTATAAATAATACTCTCAATTCATCTGACAATTAAAAATGAACCATTACTTTATTTCATTAAACTTCCTCCATTCCCATAACAAGAAATAGATTCCAAGCACTATCGCTTTACAGTATTCATTAGAACTAAACGAGGTGGAGTTACAAAAAATGTCAATAACATTATGCTAAAAGCGATGAATGGAATGGGAGCAGAGCGAAGCGAGGCGAAGCGAATGTCAGGGGAATATTTTTGAAAGGGCTTTGCTTTTCCAAAGCCACGTTGTCGTCGTATTGAATGCGTTTTAATGAAAAAACATGCGCCGATTCGCAACAGTCTAGGGAATTAAATCCTCCGAGCGCCGCTCACGATACCAAATGCATCGGCCCGGTATTCTCATTCGAATATTAATTCTGGGGGAATTCGGCTTTCGGCCGTTTATAATTATGATGGCTATTGATAAATTTTCGATTAGTTTATTTGTTTTAGTTAGTTAAATTGTTTGTGTTGGTTTTTCTTTTGGAATTGATTGGATACTTCATGAAATATTTTTTTCTTGTGTCATTGTGTGATACGTTATACGTTAGTGTTATATTAATAAAAGTAGTATTAATTTCAAGAAATACTTAAATACGTTAACATAACTAGAAAATTTTGTTAGTTAAACATGCAACTAGATAGTGTGCAAAATTGTAAAAGATTTTTTTTAAATGTCCTAAGTAATATTCCATAAAAATAATGAAAATAATAAATATGATTGTCAGTATAGAATGTAATAAAAATCGTTACAATAATTACTTGCATTTTATATCTAGGTTACTACTTGCATTTTAGCTTTAAATATTGTAAATATTATGTTTTTGTCTTTAAAAATTACATTGATGTAATTGAACAGTACAAGAAAGCTTATTAACAAAATAGGTTTTAAAGTTGTAGATGTATCAACTATTAATTGCACTAGAGATTTAATAGAGTATCAAATATTAAAAATAAAAGGATAAAATATTTGATTTAGATAAATCTGTTTGTACTTACGATGAAAATACGCCTTTTCTAAATTGTTTCGATATTTCTATGGCGTCACCATCAGTAATCTTAAAATATAATTTTACAAAAAAACTCTCATTGACCGCATTAATTGACAATTTTTAATGTGATATCGAAAAAAGTTTTTAAATTATCGTAAAGTTCCCGCCATTTTGAGTACAACCGATTTCAAATCTATACAGCGCAGCGGACGCGGCACGACTGAAAGCATGTTTCTCTGGGAACCACAGTCAACACGATCCCGCTGGCCTACCTTTCAAGTTTTCTCCTGAAACTTACGTGATAAAACGTTATAAATAACCTAATCAACAAATAAAAATAACTTATAGTGAAATATAACAGCACACAGAATCGCTTGTATTGTAGTTATTCTTACGTTCTTATTCCATTGAATCAAATAACGCCATATGCATTTCAGAATTGAAAGGTCTGAAATATTGTCACGAACAAAGCGAAGATAAGCTCTAAGACAAGGGTATTGAGTTTAATATTGTTAAGTAATCTAAAAGCGAACGTGATGCGGAATGCTGGAAAATGTCGAATTTTTCCATGAAGGAAAGAGATGGATAGAGTTTTTAGTGACAAAAGGGAACGGCCTACACAATTCAAGTGGAGGGGATGATCTTGAAATTTTCTTAGATGTGCGAAGATTAATACATATTACATTATGTTTAAGCTTAGCCAGCTCTACAAATGACTCAATAGTAACTACTACCAAGTTTTAAATATAATAACATTAATAATAGCAAGGCAAAATAGGACGTCGTTCATAAAACATGTGGAGGACGTTTTCAAAGGATATAGCTCAAAGAAAAATGTTATTTATTTTGTTAGGAAAGAAAGCTTGTATACAACGGAGAAAGCGCCACATGTCAGAGCATGAATAAAAGAAGAGCTATGTTTCAGACTTTCAGAACTTAGCTAGTATTTTTCAGAGGTACTTACATTTCTCATGTTGCATGTCACTTGTTACAGCAACTTCAACTTCAATGGAGTTTACGTCAGTCATTTTAAAGTTTGTGATGAGGCGGAAATTATATTTTACATAAAAAGCTTTAAAAAAATTCATTACTGGCGAAATAATACTAACATGTTTCAAATTCTATTTATAAATAGTGCTCAATAGGGTCGAGCTCTAATATTAATAAAAAAATAAAACAAAACTTTGTTAAACGTCCCAAAAGAACTTATTATTTCGAGATTATTACTAAGAAGAAGTAGAGACTATCTAGTCTAATACTGAACTGATACACATACAAATATGTATAATTACAATTACACACAGTTTGTCATTTGTTTGTTCATCTAAAATTCAATTGAATGTCAACATTAAAAAGAATATGCTAGTTTTCTCCGAAAAAATGGTTTGATTTGATAAATTTAATTAAAATTTTTTAACTGGATGGTCTCTAATCATAAATTCGTACAAAAAAATAAAAAGATATTAAATTGTTTAATTTATTAAAAAAAAATAAAAATAAATCAGCTTCACGCTGTATCCCGCACACTGCAGGGTAGGCAGAGGGAACCTAGTGTTAACACTCCGTTTCCCACTTTCTGCCGAATTCTGGAGGCATTGCGTGTTGAGTGGCAGAACTCAACGCCGCGCTTGTCCTCGACACCAGAGCGAAGAAATGGAAATATAAATTTAAGTAAATATTTCATCTCCTCGAGTGGGGATCGAACCCACAACCAGTCGGTTTTACAGTCACACTTTGTGCCACTGCGCCACGACTGGCCTCATTAAATTATTTATTATTAATATTTAATTTATTTATTATTAATATTTTTTTTCCTGATCATATGTTTATGTTATTATAATCATCTATTTATATGCGTTTGTAATTCCAGTTTTATTACTTGTTTTTCGTCACACATACGTATGTACATTTATATTATCATAAAATTCTCATACTTCTAGTAAGTAAAAGACTGCAATAATATACCAACTAAAAATATATACGAGCCCAATGTTTGACCCTAAAATCGCGCAATAAATTATGGTTTACTTTGTCGTTTATGAGGGCTGCTGTAGACATAACCGTGCTGAACATGTGTAACAGATTGCGGCAATAAGGGAAATTGTCTTTTTTATGAACGCCCCGCCAAGGAAAGTAACGTGAGGAACAGGCGGACACTTACGACTGATCGCTTTCCTCTTTTACTTAAATGACTTTTTTATTTGAGATTTAACCTCGTGCCATAATGGATAACTGAAAACTAATATTTAATTTCAAAAGTAACTTACTGGTTCCAGCACATGGATTTTTTCTGAGTTAATGAAAAATATAATAATCTTAAATTACGGAATAGTGATAATTATATACATATTACACGCGGTGTGACTCTGCGTGTGAGTTCGATCCCACTCGAGGATGTGAAACATTTAATATTTTCATTTCTTCGCTCTGGTAATGAGGTATAGTCAAAATAAAAAAAAAACAGCTTCACGCTGTGTCCCGCACACAGCAGGGTAGGCAGAGGGAACCTAGTGTGTTAAGACACTCCGTTCCTCACTTTCTGCCGAATTCTGAAGGCATTGCGTGTTGAGTGGCAGAACTCAACGCCGCGCTTGTCCTCGACACCAGAGCGAAGAAATGGAAATATAAATTTAAGTAAATATTTCATCTCCTCGAGTGGGGATCGAACCCACAACCAGTCGGTTTTACAGTCACATTTTGTACCCCTGCGCCACGACTGGCCTCAAGACATAGTCGAGGCATAGTCATTGAGTTCTATGACACAATGCCTCCAAAATTTGTCAGATAGCGGGGAACGTAGTGTGCTAACGCTAGGTTCGTCTGCCCTGCTTAGTGTCAGGAACAAGGTGAAGCTAAAAATAATATTACTCACTTGCTTATAACCAAGAGTAACTTTGAAAAAAAAAGAGCACCTTTGAGAACACAGTATCGAAGGTTCTGGAGAAAGGTCACGTAAAAAGCGTGTGGATCTCCCAGAGGGCAAGTATGTGCGGGTTGACGACAGTGGAAGCTGCGAAAGAGGTATGCACTGACAGTAGCGTTTGACGCTTCGTTCTTTCTGGCTACCCCTTTAGGGGTAAAACGTTAAGCTAAATACATGTATTGTTTTCTTCTATATTTAAATTACCTGATACAGAAAGTGCAGAATCGATGAGTATATTATAGATTCACTTTCACTTTTCAACTCGGAACAGTGCCTGGACCTGCCACTATAGGTGTAGGCAGGGGTACTGACACTCACCTTCTCTACTCGAGCCCAAAATAGCAAATGACTTCAAAGTAAATTAATACCGCCTGTTTTACATTTTTAACAAGCATCAGCTTTCTATCAAAAAAGATTGGTCATGGTGTGCATGGTTTGTCCAACCAACCATGCATACCATGACCAATCTTCTAATTGGAATGATCCAAATCATGGTATGCAGAGGGAGCCTAATGTTAAGACACTCCGTTCTTGACTTTCCGTCAAGTTCTGGTAGTGAAACTCAACACCTCATATTATTATCGGCTTTGATACACATCATATTGTTATCGGTAAATATAGTTCACAATATTTTATAACGTTATAAACTAATAGTAACATGTAGTCAGTATAGCAGTCGGCCAATTTTTTTGCGATCATTATAAGTAGTTTTTTTTATGTAACGAGAATATTAGATGCCTTTATTAAAATTTAAAAGGAGGAAAAAAAAACAATTTATAGATGATTCTAAAGTAGCCACGTAACAAATAACAAATGCAACCTTAATTGGCTTTTAGCCGTTTGTCTCTTGTACCTGAAGTGACCAGAAGTTAATTTCACGGGATATTTCTCTCAGTGGAGAATGGCGCCCCGCCTTATTTTAAAGCACTCCTGTGTAGAGCACAATTAATTTATTTAATTCTATTTCTTGCCATTATTGTTGTCTATTAAAAAATCGTAATCAAATTTATATTTTAATACCAAATTATAATATAAAAATAGTAGTGTAATTTGAATGTAATTTACTTTTAAATTTAGGCAGTCGTGGCGCTGAGTTATGCCACTCAACACGCGATGCCTCCAAGAACTCGACGGTAAGTGGGGAACGGAGTAGCGGGACTCGAAACCGCGTTTCCTGGAAACCGACCAGGAAATTTGTAAAAAATCTCCCTACAGAGATGATAACAACATAAATAAGTTGTA
Organism: Heliconius hermathena; assembly: GCA_013403705.1. Lineage (NCBI taxonomy): Eukaryota > Metazoa > Arthropoda > Insecta > Lepidoptera > Nymphalidae > Heliconius > Heliconius hermathena. The sequence continues at coordinate 247,900 of JAAIXJ010001760.1, read as the reverse complement.
ACAAGCGTATAAAAATTTCAAGAAACCGTTTCTGAGATTAGCGTGAACAAACGCACAGATAAACAGACAAAAAAAAACATTGTTTACTATTACATTGATAAATACCCTAATATAAAACAATTCGTTTCTGATATATCTTCCATAAACAGACACCGATCAGTTTAAATTTTATTTTAAGTATAGATATAGATATATATTTTTTTCAGCTTCACGCTGCCACAGCAGGGTGCCTACTCTGAGAGGGAACCTAGTGTTAAGACACTCCGTTCCCCACTTTGTACTTAAAAAAAGTTTTAAAGTAAATTAATATGATATAACATAAAGAAATATAAAACTATATTTACATGCAAAAGTAGTTAGATAAACCGTAGAAAAAGAAAATTCTTCTTACTCTCGTTATTTTCGTTTTAATGTAGCAATGGCCAAACAGGAGTTGATCATCAAACGACGCCACAGTACAAAATGCCCGTTGTGTAACCAAACAATTTCACGAAGATATTATCTCGTGAGCCAACGCTCATATACCATTATATTCTTGACATATTTCGTTGCAACATTTTATCCATTTTCAAATACGGATATTTTAAGAGTTCATATTTTTATGGTTCCGTACCTCAAAAAGAAAAAACGGAACCCTTATAGGATCACCTTGTTATTCGTCTTTCCATCAGTCAAGGTCATTTATCTCGAAATTTTGTGGAAGAATCAAGCTGAAATTAATATAAAATCATCTGATCTACGTAAAATCTAAATCATGCTTCTAAGTCAATGAAATCAAAAGATATGAGAACATCATCATACATCGTTTTTGCTACATTTTTATGAAAATCGCCGCTTAATCAAAACCTATGAGATACTTCAAGTGGACTTATAGTTATAAAATTTAGCACAAAGTAAGAAATTACAATACAAATAAAGGAAAAAATCCAAAATGTTAAAATTTATGAGTATTTCATAGAAAAACATCATTATTAACTTACATTAGTAATTCATCTAATACAAAATAGGTGAAAGCCCGCAAACTTAAGTTTGTTAACTTTATTTGTCGCGTAATCGAAATCTATAGAGGGTATTTCCTACATTTACGAAACTACCCAAGAAGTGGAAACTTGCAGTATAAATAAAAAAAATGGAAATATATAATACAGATAAAAAAAATAGCGCGAAATTGGTCAAACTGATGAAATAGTTCACTTAATATTTTCTAGCATATATGTATACAGTTCATTTTTTTAATTTAATAGCTACAATGTTCAAATTATTCATAATTTAAATCAATGTTTGTAGTATTTTAATAGCTTTCAAATAATTGTCAAAAATAATTATTTTTAAAGAAATATAAAATATTATTAAAAATCAGTTGAAATAAAAATTATTCAGCAATAAAATAAGGATGGTGTCTCGTTATATTTCGACCGTATTATCTATTTATTAATTTCTTCAATAAAACTTTGACCTTGATGGTTTACACTACAACATGATGCACGATGATCGTGCTACGAAGCGTTCAAAAACCTACAGAAAATTATTGTTTTGAGACAGCTGAAAGGGGCTTAATTTCCTCGAGTCAATCAAATACAGCAAATTCATGAATCCACCGAATAATATCTGTGACATCGAAGTTTTCCTCATTAAAAGTATTTTAATTATGTTTGAGGCCAGTCGTGGCGCAGCGGCACGAGGTGTGACTGCAAAACCGACTGGTTGTGGGTTCGATCCCCACTCGAGGAGATGAAATATTTACTTAAATTTATATTTCCATTTCTTCGCTCTGGTGTCGAGGTTAAGCGCGGCGTTGAGTTCTGCCACTCAACACGCAATGCCTCCAGAATTCGGCAGAAAGTGGGGAACGGAGTGTCTTAACACTAGGTTCCCTCTGCCTACCCTGCTGTGTGCGGGATACAGAGTGAAGCTGATTTAATTTTTAATTTAATTTTTAATTGTTTTAAATTGAGGCCGTTGTGGCGCAACAGCACTGACACAGTGCTTGATGTAAGCACGGTTGCTAGGTTCGAATTCTACTCGGGATCATTTACTCGCTGTGGACACGCAATGTTTTGAAAATCGGGCGGAAATTTAAAAAGTTACACAAGATTCCATCTGCCTATCTTGTTATGAATGAGAAGATATAAAAATTTATATCTTCTTTAATACGTATAATTTCATGTACTATTGCCTATTTAAAAGATTATTGGATTATTCATTTTCTGTATTGAGTATACCTATACTTGAAATAGAACTTAATCAAAATATATATCGTTTTTTAATTGATAAGTTGATAATGGGTGCAATATAAAAAGGAAGAACTATTTTAAAATACCATATTAAAAGTTTAGTAAAGTATACTACAACGGGTATCACTCCAGGTTCCCTCTACCTCCAGTCCAATACATGTTGCATCGATAAACAACTACAACATCGATAAATTATAACCTCCATGCATATAAATAAATCCTTTCATTTGTCATGTATATGTAAAAATTCTAGTTAAATCACTCACAAATATCACACGATACAACAAAGTGGAAACAAATCAACGGATACAGTATAGTCTGGGACGTTTTTATTTCGTCTGCCATGTAATTGAATTTTGTGGTTCGTTCGATCATAGACCGACCCTGTACTGTTTGTTTACAGAAATGTATTTGAATGCGGCATGCAAATGTTTTCATTTGATGGTTGTATTGTAAATTCATATATTTTACTCCACTTTATATTGCTACGAAGTTTTAAATAAGTTCTGGTTTTTAAACATTTTTAAAGTGTTATTCCACACTTAGGAACGGTCGGTTCCTAAGTGTTATTCCACACTTAGGAACCACTGGTCGGTTTCCAGGAGGCGCGGGTTCGAGTCCCGCTACGTTCAAATTTTTATACGTTTTCTAAATAAGTATAAGTTCTGGTTTAATGTTTTATTTAGTACCAGAGCGAAGACATAAACATATTAATATATAATAATTCAGTCCCCCGAGTGGAAATCGAACCCATAACCGTCGCGTTACAGTCACAAGCTTATGCCCATGCTCTACGACGGTTTCAAACTACTACTAATAAGTTGATAATCAATATATTTCATAATTAAAAAAAATTAACACATGTTTTTCTACTTGCTGCTAAATAAAAATGTATGCTGTAACGATGAAAACAATTAAGAAAGCATTTAAGCCAAAAATGCCTTTAATTTAACATTTAACAAAAAAAACTTCATACTCTTCATTTCATTGTATTGTGAATAAATACATGTAAAATATTTAAAATTAATAATATTTTAAGACACATTTTACTTGTATTTCGTTACACTTACAACAACATACAATGTAATAAATTACATGTAAATTGTAAATGCAGTAGTTGAACTCCAGCAGTCAATAAGAAGTTTAGTCCAGTTTTACCTTCGACTGAAAATATTCAGAAAGGAACATATATTCAAACGTTTGAACTACACTATTGCCTAACATGCAATACAAGTATAGCCCGCGGGCATCGGGAACTAAAATAAAAAGTGCAAGTCCACACCTGCTCCATTCACACGGACCCGCCAGATAACTTTCGTATTCTAATCCATTCGTTTTTCGTTTCAAAAAGATTTTGTATTTTATATAAGGGTTAGTCTCATAAATATTTCATATGAACCTATAAAGTTCTTTAAAATTATTATATATTTTTCTATAGTTTCTACACTGAAAAGATGTTTTAAAGTGATGTTTTTTCCAATTTTAATTCACGATATTAATTGTTATCATTTGATAAGAGAAAGAGAAATTGGAAACAAAAACATAATTAGTAAAATATGACATTGAAAATATCATACCATATTCATTTACCTTATATAATAAAAGATTATTTATTTATTTAGTATCACAAAACTGAAGCTGAAGAAATGTATTAAACTAGCGGCCTATGAATATTAATGAAACATATATTTGAAATTATTTTCAGTTTTTAGTTTTTTGGTTAATATTTTCTTACTGATCTTATCAGTAAGATAATATAAAGCTAAATGATCAAAATAAGTCGAGAGAGAAGGGAAATAAAATTCTTAATATTAGAAAAAATATCTGAGTAATTAAAATGAACAAACAAAATAAGTAAAAGAAAAAAAATCTAAATTAAATTAGTTACACTCTGTACCCAGCACACAGCAGACAGGTAGGCAGAGGGAACCTAGTGTTAAGATAATCCTTTCCCCATTTTACTCCCAAATTTTGGAGGCCGAATTCTAGAGGCACTGTGTGTTGAGTGGCAGAACTCAACGCCGCGCTTTGTCTTGACACCAGAGCGATCAAATGGAAATAAAAATTTAAATAAATATTTGATTTCCTCGACTGGGGATCGAACCCATAACCAGTCACGTTTACAGTCACGACTGGCCTAAAAGTAACTAAAGGAAATTCTTAATATTAAAAATAATAAAGCTCTAATGTCCATCCCAAGACACTCAAGTATTTCTATATGAAATTTTATCACAATCGGATCAGCGGTTTAGCCGTCATTGCGTCACAGACAGCTGTCTGTCAGACTGAATTATTTTCGAATTTATAATATAAGTACGGATTGCTATACACTTGCAGGCAAACTAATGGATTGAGTTCACACATATTCTTTTTGATGAACCGATATTTATGAAACAAACTGTAAATGTTTTGCGAAGTTAAAACAAAGCAATTGGTCAAAGTTTTAAGTAAATTAGCTAAGTACTTTCGGAGATAAGCGTGATCATACATACAGATATAGAGACAAAAAATTAAAAAAAAAAATCTTTCTATTATTCTATTTAAGTGTCCCTCTATCTATTTCAATTAAAAATACTAAATGTACAGATAAAATATTTTTATTGTTGTATAGATAATTTGAGTGTATTTAGGGAAAGACGAATCTATAGCTTTTTCTATCTTACAGTGAAAGTCCCATAAAAATTGGGTTAGCAGTTCCCTGTAAGCCTAACCAAGTAAAAAGACAGATAGACAAACATTTTAAAAGTAATAACTTTATTGATTTTCATGATTATTACACATTTTATATTAGGATTATATATTTTTGGAAATCCGATGTTTCGAACATTTTATAGTAGTCCGTGGTCACGGGTAGACTGAGGTGGCATTCATATGTCAGTTGACATAATTAACTACATAAAAACTACCGCCAACGATTTCTTAATTGTCTCGCGTACTGATCTGGATTCCTGCAGAATGAACTGACTGTGTCTCTAGTATGGTGGGTTTGAGACTTCAAAGATTTTATGTTTGGATCCCAGGTTGTAGAAACTTTTCAGCCATCCTCTCTATTGATATTAGGATATTTTTGTATTTCAATAGCCTCGCGGATCTTTCTAGGAATGTATCATTTTTCCTTAGCGAGGATTTGGGGTTTATCAAACCTAATGTAGTAGCTGGGTTTATCCACAGGTTGCTCACATACAGCTGTATTCAATATATGCCCATGTTTGATATCCAAGATGTTTTCCTTCATCCTAACACCAATGCTTCTCTTTGTTTGACCGACGTAAGATAAGGCAGAAGGTGAAGCTCTTCTTAAGATGTTGCCAATTCTGTCTGTAACTCCCTTCATTATTAACCCCCTTCACATGGTAGAAGTGCCGGCTGCCTCTCTACTGTGGGTGGCTTGTTGGTCTTCTGACAACGATGGCGGGGAACAGGCAGCTTGTTCTGATGAAGGGCAACCTTAATCTGTCGAAGCTTTGTTTGTTTTAGAGAGTCCATCACCTCTGCAATGCTGAACACCTAGGCGTTGAGCTCCGTCCGTTTTATTCCCTTGATTGTGTCGAAATATGTGTTTTTTACTATATAAACGGCAATTTCTTTTTTTTAAGTAAATGTAGAAATACCCTTTTTTCAGGAAATTATGAGGCCGTAGATCTAGGTATATAGTTTGAATTTCGACTCAACATATCCAAGCGTTTTAAATGAAACTATTTTAACCGGATTAATCGCGAATATTTTGTATTTTTATACATTTTTGGAAACCCGACGTTTCGAACAGTTTGCAGTAGTCCGTGGTCATGGGTAGACTCCATCTAACCGTACAAAATATACGCGATTAATCCGGTTAAAATAGTTTCATTTAAAATGTTTAATAATCGTGAAAATCAAAAAACTTACTATATCCAAGCTTTCCTGAGATAAAGGCTCTCGACAGAAAGACAAACAGACGGACAACAAAGTAATATTATAAGGGTTCCTGTTTTCTTTAAAAGGTACGGTACCCTAAAAGTCAGGTTATTTTGAAATCAAAGACAGATACTTTAATTTTAATTATACATATAATAATTACGTCACGTTATTGGATAAATATATACATTAAATTTAAGATTTGTCCTGAAACCATAATTGAACTTATATTTAATTTCACACACAATTTTAGAAGAATTCTATTTAATGGAAATATCTATAAATTGTGTAATCAATAAGAAAGTCAGCGATGTTGAAGGTTCAAGAATGAGAAATGATAAAAGCATAAAGAATAATAAAAGTCCACAATACAGACCATCGCTCACAAGTCGGTGCAGTCAATAGCTGGTGTCAAAACAGTTCTGCTATTCAATACGACTGCTTATGATTCAATAATAGCTCTCAATGCTCCGGTCATAAATAATTCAACGTCAAATTCCTTATATTGTTGTTCTGTTGAGTATAAAATATAATATGGTATATTATCATTTTTATATTAATATTTATTCTTATATGAAGATGGAGAATTTATTTATAATGGAAAAAAGGTCAAGTGCGAGTCGGTTTCTCTAACCGAGTGTTCAGTAATAATTTTGATGAGCGGAAGCACTTATTTTGTGGTTTTTTTAACTACGGAACCCTAACAACCAATTTAACCTCCTTATTTTGATACTGTATTCTACATAAAGTAAAAATAAGTAATTGACTTATCTATATAACACCTGTATTAATAACATTTACCGTAAATTGTGGTTTAAATGTATATGGAACATATTTTCTTTGGAGTTTAAGAAAAATATATGTATAATAGAACATTTAAAAAATATATATACTCGTATTTAAGGAGAAAAAGATCAGTTTCACAAATATCTTTTCTCTTCATGCACCAAATCTTTGCCTCGGTTATAAGAGTCATTAAGAATTTTGTTCATATTTAATTATATATTAATTTAAATTAAGTAAAAGATTTATGTTTGTTACTGGTCGAGAGCACTCTGAACGTATTAGACGCTTGCGGTGAATAAAAAGAAGCTATTTAAGTTTTTACAGAAAACAACTAATTAGATTACTTGTAGCATAGTCTAGTCTACTAAAATTTAAAGAGTACCTATATATGTGTTACTTTTTTAGCTTCAGCCTCATATAGCAGGGTAGGTAGAGGGAACCAAATGTTCAGACACTTCGATCCCTATTTTCAGGCTAATTTTTAAGACATTAAGTGTTGAGTGGTTGAACTTACAGCTGCGATTTGTCTTGTACCAGATGATTAAATGAAAATATGAAATCATTCAATTGATCAATCCATTTTCCGGGAATCGAACCAGTAACACCGCGTTGTGGCACTGGGCTACAACGGCTTTAGGCCTCCCATGTATTAATAGTTATGCCGGAATCTTTATAAAAATATGAGCAACGTTTATCTAACGTCAGATTTGAAGTGGGGTCTACAGAGGTATTATTGTAAGAGGTGAACTTTGTACACTCTAGACCTTTTTAAGAAGCGTACTTAAGATAAGAGGCAAGCTCAGCTATTTCGGCTATATCATTAAAATTAATAAGCAAATACTTCAAAGTTTATTCTGAGTGGTTTCGATATTTTCGTTATTTACCAATAATAATTGGCTTTTTATAACACAACTAAACGAGTAAAAGTTTTAATTATAGCAAAATTTTAATTCGCGTTCTTCATGACAACCCATCTATGTATTCTACAGAAGTATACAACCAGCTTCACGGTATATCCTGCACACGGCAGGGTAGACAGAGGGAACCTAGTGTTAACACATTCTGTTCCCCACTTTTCGCTGTATTCTGGAGGGATTGCATGTTAAGTGACGGAACTCAACGCCGCACTCTCCTCGACACCAGAGCGAAGAAATGGAAATATACATTTAAATAAATTGAGTGGGGATCGAACCCACAACCAGTCGCGTTCAATGTCACAATTTGTGCCCCTGCGCCACGACTGACCTCAGTATACAATATAATATTAACATATTCCACCGTAGAAAAATCTCGATGGTAATGTTGCAAATTTAGTTTTTCATTGTATATAGTTTACTCCATTAACAACTTTAATAATCCGAGCGCAGCAAACAAAAGCAATAATTTTTCTCAAGAGATTTACAACTCTCTATTTCATTGAACGGAAAGATGTGAAAGCGTCTGGAGTTTTGTAAAATCCTTTGTTGCGCTAAGAATAGATTTTATGCATAATTTGTTCACGCACAGCTTCACGCTGTATCCCGCATGTAGCAGGGTAAGCAGAAGGAACTTTGTGTTAAGAAACTCCACTGTTTACTTTTCGCCCAATTCTGGAGGCATTGGGTGTTAAGTGGCGGAACACAACGCCGCGCTCCACCTCGATTCCAGAACAAAGAAATGAATTTATAAAAATAACCGTTTTTTCGATTGGGAATCAAACCCACAAACTGTGGCGTTTACAGTCAAACGTTTGTACCACAGCGCCATGATTGGACTTGTAGGTACATTATTTTCATTAATATACTTTTAAAATTGTATTCAGTACTAAAATAATAAATATATCTAGTACGGAAAAGCTTTCCAAATATGTGATACTTATAGTTACAACGGCCGGTATTCCTTCGAAATTCTTTTATACCGTCGCAAAGGAAACGCTGTGATCGCTGAAGTCGCCTTTTAAACTGATATAAACATTGTAGGCGGAGAGACGTGGAAAACACGCGTCCCGAGGGCGCAAGTCATCGCAACATACTTCCGTTGTATTCTGGAAAAGAGCTGACAGCTTGTTTTAGTTTCACTTCGGAAAATATGTAAATATTTAAAAATGTCTGACAGAGTTAAGTATTTTAAATCAAAATCAGCTTCACGCTGTATCTCGCACACAGCAGTGTAGGCAGAGGGAACCTAGTGTTAAGACATTCCGTTCCCCACTTTCTGCCGAATTCTGGAGGCATTGCGTGTTGAGTGGCAGAACTCAACGCCGCGCTTAACCTCGACACCAGAGCGAAGAAATGGAAATATAAATTTAAGTAAATATTTCATCTCCTCGAGTGGGGATCGAACCCACAACCAGTCGGTTTTACAGTCACACCTCGTGCTGCTGCGCGACGACTGGCCTCAGTTAAGTATTTTGTATTTTTTTTTAATTTTTGAGTTATTAATTTTATTTTGTATTTCTAAATAATAGTGTCTACAAGCACGTTTTATTTAACGTGAAGAATAACAGAGATTTTTAATTGCCTTTTTACTTTTAGAATTAAAAAAATAACTTAGTGAAATTGAAATGGATACTCATTTGATTTAAAACTAAATACCTGCTCCTTTAATACCTACAATGTAAATATAAGTACATATATATTTTTTGATATAAAATATACTAAGCTATCTCGACCGTGCTCTGAACATTTTTACGCGTTAGTAACGCTCTACTTAAGGAGAATTATACACGAAGGGGTCGCGACCCTGCGATTATAATACCGTGAAGCTTGAGATGATATCTGAAAATATGTAAAGTAGTCGCCACACATTTATGTTATAGTACCTATTATAGTGCAGCCAAAGGCAATCGATTTTTTTTTTAAGAATACGTTGTTTTACTTAGTACAAATAAAAGTCATTTAATCTGTAGTATACAGTTGAAATGAAAGAGAAATACTTTTTTAGAGAACGTATAAAAATATATTCCGTTTATTTTTTATATATTTTTAAAACACTATAGGTTAAGTAACAGTCAGTTAACAAATTTAACTATCCGAATATATTTTATTTCCTAGATCCATTTTTAAAAGTATTAATATAATACGTTTGTAATTACATGTGGATAAAATCTAAAATTATTTGATATTAAGATATATGTAAAAAATCATATCAAAAAATGAGGCCGGTCGTGGCGCAGGGGCACAAGGTGTGACTGTAAAACCGACTGGTTGTGGGTTCGATCCCCACTCGAGGAGATGAAATTCTAACTTAAATTTATATTTCCATTTCTTCGCTCTGTTGTCGAGGTTAAGCGCGGCGTTGAATTCTGCCACTGTTCTGCTGTGTGCGGGATACAGCGTGAAGCTGATTTTATAAAAAATCAATTTATATGACAAAGAATCCTGATTATTTATTCAAACGACTGAAATTTACTCACGTTGTCAAGATGATATACACAAGGCGTCCCATGTCAACATTAACGGACAGGTGCAATATTACCATCATTTTTGCTATATTGCCCAATTTGCCTCGGTCCACTCGAATCAAGCTGAATAATTACAAGGGTCATATGGGACAAAGATAATAAGCAATTTACTTTAAAATAAAAATAATAGTATCAAGTCAGACGTGGCGCAGGGGCGCAAAATCTGACTAAAATCGACTGGTTGTGGGTTCTACCAGCAGAAGGGTGGGTGGTTATGGGTTGTGGGTTTTACTTACTAAATCTCTTGAGTTCCACCACTCAACACCTTGATTTCGGCGGAAAGTGAGGAACGGAGTGTCTTAACACTACCTCTGCCTACCCTGTTGCGTGCAGGATACAGCGTGAAGCTGAAAAAAATAGTATATATAGATATTTTAAGCATTTTTAAAGTGTTAATCCACACTTAGGAAAGAAAAATACTTATTTAGAAAACGTATAAAAATTTGAACGTAGCGGGACTCGAACCCGTGCCTCCTGGAAACCGACCAGGTCCAGGTCCTGGTCGAGCGTTACGTTCAAATTTTTATACGTTTTCTAAATAAGTATAGTATATATAGAATGCACAAACGATAAACTTATTCGTATCTTACTTTTTCCATTTGAAAATAACTGGTTAAAAGTTAATTAAAGCCGTAGACGGCTTAGTCCCAGGGTGGTTTAATTTATTGCGTTGTTCATTTTTCTCGTATTGTTACTTAAACCTAATGAATTTTATAAGCAAACTTACCTTAGTTCGCCGATATTTTGTTAGAAGTTAAAATATATTTTTCTAAAAAAATCTTATCCCTATTGGGATGAGGTATTTAACTCTTATGCTTATATAATTGGTACAGTTACTTACCATGGTTTTTTTACTTGACGTCTTGTTCTACATTATAGCAAGGTGGGAAGTTCCCCACTTTCCGCGCAAATTTCGAGACATTGCTAGTTGGCAGTATTCAACACCGGGTATTGTTTTATTACCAGAGCGAGGAAAGTAAAATAATTTACAATCCCGAGTGATAATGACACCGAAAATCGTCTTGTTTACGGTCAAACCCACCACCACTAGGAGAACCTCAATTACAGCGAATCCCTATTATCTATTACAACTGCTTGTACATTTTTAAAATGTTATTCCACACTTAATAAAGAAAAATACAGTTTGTATTTATTTATTTGGAGTAACGAGACTAAAGTTACTTAAAACTTAAATTTGCCGTACAAATGATTAAATTCGTAAATAAAAGTACTGAGATTAGAGTCGTCGTGGCGCATGTTCATAAGGGTGTGACTTTAACCCGACGTTGTGGCTTTGATCCCCACTCAAGGAAATTAATTATTATTTATTAACGTTTTCATTTATTGGGTCTGGCACCAAGGCAAAAGCCCGGCGTTGAGTTTCACCACTCAATACGCAATACCCCGAATAATTTGGCGGAAAATAGGGAACGGAGTATCTTACCAATAGGTCCCCTCTATCTACCTTGTGTGCGGGATACAGCGTGAAGCTGAAAAAAAAGTGCTGAGATTAGGTGGTGCAGCCATAGTTAAAATAACAAACAAGATTAAGTAGCATGTTAGTAAACTATTCTTAAGCAGCACGGCTCCACTATTAGTTTCCTTTGTTCCCACTCGACTTGTTACATACACTCTACTAACTCCTTCTATACATAATTTTGCCAAATTCACATAGATATAATATGCCTAGATGTAAAATTAAATATATTTTTTAAGCTAATAAGGTTTTATTTGACTTAATATAAACAATTTAGTTATTATGTGTATTGTCTTTTAAATTTTTTTTTTGCTTTTATTTAGACCTACTTTGTGCCTACAGAGCGTACAATATTAACTTTTTGCATTATTAAGATAAAGAGTTAAAACAAGGTAAAGTCCTATTTTCCAATTTTTGAGACATTGCACGTCGAACTATTGGCGGAACTACACCCCAAGATTTTTCTTGTTACTAGAGCCACTACTAATAAAATATTTTTATTATTATAATACAAATAATTTGTTTCCACGGGTTGGAATCCATATACGATATTTACAACCGTCGGGTATACAGCCAGACGCTGTGCTGCTGCGCTACGACCTCTATAAGGAAATAATATATTTAAGAAATATTTTAAGTGAAATAAACCAATACAAAAAAGCTCATTGCTACAAAAATAAAAATTAGAACAACAAAAAAAATATAATATTAAATAAAAAAAATACAATCCATATTCACTTCTAGATATTCTAACGCCGTAAGATGTTCGCAAAGCGTCCGAGCCGGTCCGGACGCAGCGTAGTTAATTTTACCTACTATTTGTCTGCAACTAAACGCCATTTACGTCCTTAGCTTCTTACGATCAATGACGTCTTTTTAGGGTATTCCCTGTATTTTAAAATGTAGTTACATAACACTATTGTAATAATTATATTACAATAAAGCCGTCGTAGCGCATGAATACAGATGTACTGGACTGTAAATGCGGTTGTGTGTTCGATTCTCACTCCGAGGAATGAAATGTGAGTTTTTCTCGCTCTGGTAACGAGTGGTAACGTGTGTGTTACACTCAATACACAAAGCAACGAGAATTCGCCGAAAAGTTGGAAACGGAAGTGTCTTGATGGAAATGGAGTGACTTAACACTGAGTTTCTATGTCCTCTCTGCCAACACTGCCATACGATATTCAGCGTGAAACTAAAAAAAAACAATAATAATTTTAAAATAATTAAACACATTTACCCTATATATTCATCATCCACACTATATATATTAAATCACGGCAACTGTTATTATTATCGTCTGCATTTTAGCTCGCCCGAACCTTAAATCAAAACCCGAGAGCCAGTAGCCTATTACTATCGCACTTTAAATTTATGTGTTACCTATAGTTAGTGAACACCTTTGGAAATTATATTTGGAGTAACTGCAGTGCGGTTAGGTTAGTTGGGTTAAAGGAAATGGCGTCATTAGCTTTTCTCGTATTTCTTGTGGGCAGACATTAACGCGTACCTTAAAAGAGTTGCTGCAATACACTATTTTTACTTTGTTAGGGTTCGTTTTAATAAATATTTTTTTATGTACATGCACTAACACAACAAACTGTAACAAGACGAAGCGCGGTGTTGAGTTCCGCCAGTTGAAAATTCGGTAAAAAACGAACAGTGTCTTAAAAATGGGTTCCCTCCGCTTATACAGCATGAAGTTAAAAAAGATTAACTTTGTTATTAAACCTTCTCAGATATTTTAAATATTGATGTACCTATTTAGCTAAATATTACAGTCATTTATTTTATTAAAAAAAATAAACAAAAAATGTCAACAAAAAAAAACCTTAATGTATTAAACAGAACCCTAGTACGCGTCGCGCTCGGTGTATTTGCTTAAGCGATTTCCCCGTAGTTTTTCCTCTGTTTGACCCTGCATTTTATGCTCACTTAGAACTAACTATAAAAGAATTTCATTGGAAAACTTTAACACGTAGCAAAACCTACGTGAAAGCTTGCAATAATCATCTCTGAATATTGGAAATTTTACTTATTTAACCTACTGCAATATAATATTATAAAAAAGGAATATACCTTTAAAGTCTATTATGTACATCAGGATAACAGGAACGCCTTCTTAACTTGTATTTTAGTTAACACAGCGCTAGTGTTTCATGAAGCTCTATTTCTATTTAAGTCTTACTTATGAAAAATATACAACGGTAAATATTAATCATCAATAAAGGCCTCAATAAATTTGGCGGAAAGCTGGGAACGGAGTGTCTTAACACTTTAGTTCTACTACCTACCCTGCTATAAGGGGGACACAGCGTAAAGAAGAAAAAAATCATATCTTATTATACTATACACAATTAGTAAGTTGTATAATCAAGATAAAACTAACTTTATACCTCATAGTACGGGAGCTGAAGAGGGGACTTTCGGGATTTACTCGAGCGTCGTAGAGACCTATTGGGTTGCGAAGCTTAGATGGTACCAAGAAAAAATGTCATACAATACATATCTTTTGATCAGTGGGGTGAGCGGCTATAGATTTTCAAAAATGTAAAAAAAAACTGTTGCATGGACATATTCGAGCGCGCCAGATATTGATATCATTAATTCCCTACGTATTCTTAAAAATGTAAATATGTTAATCTAACTGTTTTTGTGATGGACGCGTATGACCATACGTAAAAGTTAAAAATGAAAAAAAAAATCATCGAGCGCGTCAGATTTTCTTAGGGGATGTTAAGTGAACCTGAAAAAAGCTCTTATATAATAATCTGACGGTTTGGATGTGACGCAAGCTCGCAGCCATTGTTGGAATGTGCAAAAAATATCGTCATTTTGAAATACTCAAGCGCGTCAGATTAAGATATATATGGTTCATCTTCATGTCCTAGACGTGCTATATCATAATCTGACGATTATCTGAAGGGACTTGGAACTTGCGACTGAGGACTGGAGTGACTTTACGTCAATCCCAAATTGTCAGATTAGTGGAATATACACGATTTAGCATAGCTCTTCTTTTCTTCTTGCCTTAAAAATTTGAGGGTAACTATTGATTTCCATGGGATTCCATCAACAGATCCAAACTTTGTGGCAATGGAACTTGGGGGCTTTTTGAAAAAAAAGGCTTAACAAAAATAATTCCTATGTATAACACAACCACATTTTTGTTTTATTTAGTGTCAACATTTTTATTTTTATATAAACCATATTAAAATATACTAAATATAATAGAAAAATACTTTCTTTTGTACAGTACCACAAGACCAAGCATCGTCTGTAAAGCGCACTTCGTAGTGCAAAGCAGACCAACCGAACGATCCATGATAAGAATAAAACGCGGCGGGAGACAAATAATTTTATCAACATAACATTCTTGGATGGTTCCTGAGAGGCGAACTGGAACCGAGAGTCTCTTTCATACCAAAGTTCACTCACCTACTCGTATTTCATATATACCTATAACAGATTTCAAAAATAAAATGTCTTATTACTTTTTGGTTTATTTATGTTGAGATTGTCATGGTATCAAATTAAGAAAGTAATTATTAAGCATACATATTAATTATAATCTCCTCTAGGAACTCAACGCCGCGCTTGTCTGTATCCCGCACACAGGAGGGTAGACAGATGGAACCTAATCAAATCTCTGTTCCCTACTCTCCGCCGTGGACCCACAATTATCAAATTTGGCATAAAGTGAAAAATTACAATACAGATTAAGAAAATAATCCGAAAAGTGACAATTTATAGATATTTCTTAGAAAAAAACCGTTCATTTCATACAAAATGTGTACATATATCCGCAAATTTAAGTTTGTCAACTTTTATAAATGGTACTTTCCGTTCACATACAATCGTATAATTGGTACGGAACCTTCGATTAGCAAGGCGGACTCTCACATAACAGGTTTTTCTATATAAATGTTTCCATAAGAAACATTTAGGATCGCGACCAGTGGTAAAGACTCACTTAACACTATCTCAACCTTAATACAAATACAGATAGTGATGTAACACTAGCTCACTTTGCATAAATATGACATACACCATTATAATTAGAATTCGGAACGAATGTGAAGCCTAAAGGAATCCACCGGTGCAGGACGGAGCGTACGTCTTCCTGTGTTCCGGAGGGCAGATAAACCGCTTCCCCTTCCTGCCCCTTGCCTAACATCGTGTAACGGACAAAAGACAAAGTGTCTGTTGAGCCACATTTTACCTACTTTCTACTTTACTTCTATGAGAGAAAGAAATGAATGTAGAATTGTTTTGTGGTTTGTTCTTTTAAGTGATTTCTTTTGTTGTTACTTTTTTCTAAATGAAGTAAACAACCTAATCATCAACTCAATCAATTCAAATAAACTATCAAAAATATCATCAATTTTAGTATTTTTATTATTCTAACTAAACCATATATATTCGTATATATTTAAATGACATTTAAAAACAAAATTATATAATTGTTCAATTGTAAAATTTATGTGAACCAAAACTGTTTAGATAGAATGTTATCTAAACCACTTGTGCCGTAAAATAAAGCTAACGGGCGGCCGTGCAGCATGTATACATGGATACCTTTTAGCAGACGCGGATTTCAATCCACGTAAATTCCCAATTTACGTTCGGTTTACAGATCTGTTTGACATCCAGCAAACGAATGGAGGAAAAAAAATAAAAAGAATATTGTTAGTCGGTCAGGACAGCGTCCGCGCGCCCGTACGTTGTTTAATCTTGCATTACTTTGGCTATGCCACATATAAAAAGGTTATCGCTTAAAACAATTTAGTTCTATTTGTGTAAAAAATACATTTTAAAATAATAATATGTTAATGTACCATTGTGAAAGCAAGAAAATAATTTACTATTTTTACAATAGTTATTATGAGGCCTGTTGTGGCGCAGGGGCACAAAGTGTGCCTGTAAATCGACTGGTTATGGGTTCGATCCCCACTCGAGGAGATGAAATATTTGCTTAAATTTATATTTTCATTTCTTTGCTCTGGTGTCGGGATAAAGCGCGGCGTTGAGTTCTGCCACTCAACACGCAATGGCTCCAGAATTCGGCAGAAAGTGGGGAACGGAGTGCTCCCTATGCCTTCCCTGCTGTGTGCGGGATACAGCGTGAAGTTGATTTGATTTTATTTATAAATCAAGCACATGGCAACAGTTTACAAAGAAAAAAGTGCGCAAAACTAAAAAAAAAACAATAAGTAACTTAAAAGTTAATAACTTTAAAGGATACATTCATCCAATTTATTGCACAAAAACGACATACCGAAATTGCTTAAAGAGAAACCAGAGCGTAATGACTGCGGCGGCACCCACTTCATTATTAGACCAATGAGTTAAGCGTCGAACTCGAAGCAATAACTAAAACTAAACACGTTTGTAACAAGTTGTTTGTTGTGTTATCAGCGTTGTGCCAAACGTTCCCTTCCCACTCGCATTCACCACAAACTTACTCGCGTCTAATGAAAACTTTGAGGTGAACGAGCTAGACTTTTGGATTTCAATCGAATAATAAATAATACAGTTAATAGAAAAAGAATGATTTTTTTTTGCATTGTAGAGGCTGATTGAATTTAAAATATATGTATAGATCGTGACATCCACGAAGAAACACTACAGTTTCTCCTAATTGTTTACAGTAAAAGTGGTATATTTCGCCAATAATTATCCATAAGTTATTCACACGCACACTATTAATTAAAAAAATCAGAGAAAAGTAATAACTACTAAAATCCTTTATGAGGCCAGTCGTGACACAGAGGCACAAAGTATAACTGTAAAACCGACTGGTTGTGAGTTCGATCCCCACTCGAGGAGATGAAATATTTACTTAAATTTATATTTCCATTTCTTCGCTCGATTTTTAAATGCTTTATAGGTCCATGTGTCTGATAAACACATATAACTTACATAACTATCTATATATAGAACTGTCACGTTGCATTTTTTTGTATTTGTATAGCAAGTAAGAATAATATGTGACTTACCGTTTACCCTTTCATTTCACATCCTTTTCATTTACCGTTCATGATATTGAATATTTATTTTATTTTTACGTATCTTCTGCATTTAGTAAATACAACGTAACTTTTCACCTATTTAGAGATATGGAGTGTCAAATTATTAGCTAAATACATGTATTAAAAACAAGAAAAAAATACAAAAAATTGCACGGAATAGGAATCGAACCCGTCATGTGCACCCTGCACCCCTTTTTCAAGTGTACTGCAGCATCAATAAATGTGTTTTTACTATTTTAATATTAATAAATTAATAAAAAAACAAAATATTGCATCAAAAACAAAGTTTAAAAACACTATTATATCTGTACTTACATTCTATGAAAAAACATAGTAAATGCTTTTTAAATTAAGAATACAGAATACATTAGATAAAATTATATAAAACACACATACAGTTCATTTAATTTTTGAAAATATCATAATTTTGGTACATTTGCAGAAGACAGGCAGCGGAAGGCCCTGCGCGTGTGGTGAAGTAAATCAGTTGAAACAAATGTAGAGCATCAGTCAGGGTGGGCCGGCCGTCGTTAGTGGTCGGCACCGACTACAATAAATCTTAGTGCCGCCTTGAGGACGTAGCCATAAAACAATTGCCTGATCGGTTTGCTAAACATTATGTACATTCATTATTATTTCACCCGATTCATTTTAAGCTAATGGTTCTTAAACAAAAAAATCAAAATAAATCAGCTTCACGCTGTATCCCGCATACGACAGAGTAGGCAGAAGGAACCTTTCCCCATTTTTTTCCCCACTTTCTGCCGAAATCTGGAGGTATTGCGTGTTAAGTGGCAGAACTCAACGCTGACCTTACCCGACGACGCTTTGCCCCTACACCAGAGCAAAAAAATGGAAATTTACATTTAAATAAATATTTCATCTCGTCGAGTGAAGATCGAACCCACAACCAGTCAGTTTTACAGTCACACTTAAAAAACAAAAAAATATAAAAAAAATCTGTTAAAATATTTCAACACAGACCTAGTTTTAATACATTAAAATATTAACATGATCTGTAAAATATTTTGTTGAATTCAATTTATTTATACATTCTATTCTCCAATGAAAGTTCATTACGGCTTAAAACAAAACATTGTAAAAGCCATCGCAACGCACGATAGCCGTAAAAGCCTTTCCGCGCTTTGATCTCCTACAAAATAGACAAATGGATATGAAAACTGAAATTACGGCGCAATCCATCCCCAGCGCGATACATTTTATTTGTAGGTAAACACGGCTGCATTAATCATAACGAAGGGAGGCGGCGTCACTGTAGCGAGTGCATGTGTACAGACGGCACTAGGTACAAGCGCCACCACAAACAACTGTCGTCTACTACTAGACTAGGTACTGGACTTTTAATCTGACGAGCACCTATTGGGGAGATTTCCACAACATCAACTGATCACTCGGTTTTGTTATATCTGATGAGTTTTACTATTTAGTTTCATTGAGAAAATGTTGTATTTAGATGTGTTTTTAGCTAAAATTACCGCCTGGCGATTCGTTTGTGGGCATACATTTGTTGGAGATAATGGCTCTAAGCATCCCCTGAGTATATATAAAATTGGACTCGAGCTAGCTATCTAATTAGTATCAGTATATTTGCAACTAGTTCTCTCTAATTTGAAATTAAACTACAAATTTTGATATTTTCCACTGTTAATATGTTGAACGTGTCTCATTTGTAACGAATTAAAGTTTTATTTTTTTTTTCTATTTAAGTTGATTCAGGTTTCGTTTCGTACTATCTATGCTCATTCGAATTGCAGTGAATATAAAATGTCAATTGGCTAAACAGACATTTCCTATTTCCCGTCTGATTGCATTTGTGGCTGTTTTGCTGTCTGCAGAGCTCCACTTTGTATCTTGCTTCAGTACTGTGACGTTAGTTAATTAAGGATATGGATCTATCGTTGAAAAAAGTAAAGCATAAAATTATATAAACTTATTACTCGTTATGAGACCAGTCGTGCAAAATCGACTGGTTGTGGGTTCGATCCCCATTCAAGGACCTGAAATATTTATTTAAATTTATATTTTTATTTCTTCGCTCTGGAGTCGAGGTAAAACGCGGCGTTGAGGTCCGCCACTCAACAAGCACTGCCTCCAGACTTCGGCAGAAATTGGGGAATAGAGTGTCTTAACGCTAGGTTCCCTCTGCCTACCCTGCTGTGTGCAGGATACAGCGTGAAGCTGATTTGATTTAATTTTATTACTCGTTATAATTATAGGCATATAATGATATTTTTTTAAATGGCGAAAAAAATATCAAAAGAAGCATATTATATGATATATATTAGGATATTAATTTACCTCTAACATGTATTGAAAAAATTAAATTAAAACAAGAAAATTATATGTTATATAGTATTTATTTAACATTTTTGACAGCATTATAGTAAAAAATACACAATATGAAAATATAAATAAAACGATTGATTTTAACATAATTAATACATATATATTTTAAGACATCGGAATTAGACATTCATTTACCAAAAGTATTTGAAATATATATTTCGGGTTTAAATTATTATTGCGAAGCGGGAGCCGTAAAACTTGACAATGGGATGTATGGAACACACTAATCATACTTTGCTTTCTGTTTTATTTCGTATTTCCATTACCGTATTTCAAAAGGTATTGACGTACGAGTCATTTTTACGAGTTCTACTCTACTTTTCTGTGTCCTCAATGCATATCTATATAGGTATGTCTGGAAATATTCTTGCTTTTAAAAGTTACTTTGGTGATAATAATATTGTAATGAGACATTTTTTGTCAATCAGCAGGAAATGGCAAACTCCAGAATTCGGCGGTAAGTAAGTAACGGTAGTGTCTTAATGGGAACATAGTGTCTAGCTACACTAGCTTCTCTCTACCTACAGTGCTATTAGCGGGATACAGCGTGAAGCTTAAAAAGTGGGGACATTACCATGGCATGTACCTCTACCACAAAAATGTTTTCAACGGTATGTTCTGAGGTACAAATGAAAGCTTCTTTGGAAGCCATGTAAATCTGAAATTTGTAGGTTTAAATTTTGTAATATTTATTTTTACTTTTACATCAACACATTAATATATATGGTAAAATTGCTAAATTAGATTTATCTTCACCATGCACCATAAGAAAAGTAACTTACATACACAAAGTAACGAGTTTCTCTCTTTTATATAAGTACCTATTATTTTTTTTCTAATTGTTTACAGCGTCCGCCATTTAGGCTCGTCTTAATTAAGTCACACCTAAGTGTATAGTATTATATATGTTAAATACAACATGTTTATTTGAATTTTGACTCATATCAAGACAAATCTTAATTTGAAAGTAAATTTACCTACGACCGGAGAAACGATAAACTTTTAACAAAGTTTATTATTTATCGTTATTGTAAAGGAAAGTTGCGGTGACTGATAATAGTGTTATATTTCTCTCAAATTGAGAACAGATCCTATGTAATGTGACTTTAATCACTTTATACGACGCTCCCATTTCTATTTGTCTATTAAAGGCCTCGGATACCAGAATATGATTTACTAATGATTATTTATGTATGGACTTTGTTTATTCTTATACTAATAATAATTTAATCAAGATTTGACAAAGATTAGCAAGCAGACCAAGCAGGTCATTTATGTATAATAAATAAAGCTTCTTTCTCTATACATTCACCTTCTAAATGATAAAGAATCCAAAATGATTTATTTAAAAATAACTAAAAATAAGTAGACTTTATTTGTTCAAAATAATAAAATAAATGTAAGCAAAATATTTTATAAAAGATAATAACAAAATATTTCTAACAATTTTAACAAGAAATATATTTCATCTATGAATTACAACTAAAAACAGCACTGCCCCATACAACAGCAGTCGAAGGGTCGTTTACCAAAGCTAGTAACGTAAACAAAGTATATATACAACTAATGTGATAAATAATGTATGGAGGGCAAACATGGAAGTTATCCTGCATGCCGAGAGGGATCGGGTACATTTTCATGATCTTGCGGTTTGTGATACTGGCTTGTTAATATTAGTTTATAACCCTCTTACCGCATTGTGTACTAGAATCTTATCGGCGCAGGTACTTAATCACCTTAAACTGATTTCGTTATGAGTTTGTATTATACTAAGGCTAGCTTAGCTAGCTAGCTTTTACTGAATTATCTTTATTGGTTTTGTATAGCGGAGTAATAAGTTTCTATGTTTAAGGATTTGAATCGAGTATATTTTTGTAGGATTTGTCTTCGCTAACGATGTCAATTGAAAATTTTTATCCATTTTTTTTGCTTTACGCTGTATCCTGCATATAGCAGGGTATGCAAAGGGAGCCTGGGATTCTAGTGTTAACACACTTCGTTCCCATTAGGACCTTTAAATTCCTCACTAAGTAACTAAGAAGTGAAAATAGTCAATATTTCATTTCCTCTAGTGGAAATCGAACCCACAATCTGTCGCGTTTACAGCTACACACCCCTTCGCCACGACTTACCTCATCTCAATCCTTTCCAATTAATTTATATAATAATAATAAAACATACATTTTTAACAACAACCTGTAGTTCCAATTTTGTTTTTATATTTTCGTTGTGTTCACTTTCAGTTGTAGTAATAATCGGCGGAGCATGCACACGTGGTCTCGAAAGAATATTTTGAATATACCGAATGAAAACTCCGAGATTATTTTGTGTATCGTAGCCCGCAAGACAATATTGAAAGGAGTGTATATTTATTGAAACAAGCAAAAAATATCTCTGTATTATATTGGTATGCATTGTAATATTTCTGCTTGAATACTTATAAATATATATGCATTTTGGGTAGTTTTTAACGGAACAGGCAGATTTAATCTACGTCCATATTTTCTGTATATAGCCTATTAATAGATGTTATGTTCTAGGTGCAACAGAATTATATATTTTTTCAGCTTTACGCTGTATCACGCGTGTAACAGGGTAGGCAGAGGGAGCCGAGTGCAAAACTGAAGAATTCTGGAGGCATTGCGTGTTGAGTAGAAGAACTCAACGCCGCGCTTTGGGTCGACAGTTGAGCGAAAAAATAAATAAAAAATAAATAAATCAGCTTCACGCTGTATCCCGAACACAGCAGGGTAGGCAGAGGGAACCTAGTGTTAATACACTCCGTTCCCCACTTTTAAGTAAATATTTCATCTCCTCGAGTGGGAATTGAACCCACAACCAGTCGGTTTTACAGTCACACTTTGTACCCCTGCGCCACGACTGGCCTTGCGAAAAAATAAAAATAATAAATATTTCATTTTCTAGAGTGGAAATCGAATCTACAACCTATCTCGTTTCATTTCGTGTCACACTCTTGTGCCCCTGCGCCATGTTTGATTTCCTGAAAGGGACTCTTTTGTTTGAGCAAAACAGAGACATATAATGAAGTTGATATTATAAATACTTACCAACTAAGATTCGAACCTATTTCGTTAGACTTAGAATTACCTAAATATAGTAACGAATAACCTAAACATATATTTTAAAATAGTTACTACGTAATACTTTGTGCGCTTACCTAAATTTAAATTTTAAAACAGTCTAAAAATCTGCTAAAATTTGTGGTCGAGCAAGAAAAAATATGCAAGGCGGTGATCTCTCATTAACAGTGAGTAAGAGTCAGTTGTCACGTCGTGGGTCGCCCCCTCAATTTGTCCAGCCCCTAACGAATTCACCAAGTAATGTGTTTCATAAATTAATTTTATTTCGCATTGTTCTCTTACTATGTAAATTAGACGAAGGCGCTTCGCTTACAATTGCTTTGTGGTGTGGTATTAGAATTATGAAAATAGAATAAGGTTTTAAAGAAATAAACTAATTTAAAGGTGAAAATTGTTCTTTAGCTATATACCTAATAAATGAGCTTCACGCCGTATCCCACACACGGCAGGATAGGCAGAGGGAACCTAGTGTTAAAACACTTCGTTTCCCACCGAATTCTCAACTTCTCAACTTAACGCGCTTTACCTTTACACCAGAGCGAATAAATGAAAATATAAATTTAAATAGGTATTCCATCTCCTCGAGTGGGGGTCGAACCCACAACCAGTTGCGATAACAGTCACACACTTGTACCCCTGCGCCACGACTAACCTCATAATTATCATAATTTATTTAATAAATATTGACCTAGGTATCAGCTTAATAAAAATTATCTCTTGTAAATCGAATATATTCTCTACAGTATACCGATTTAACCAAACTTTCATTTCCTACTACACTCACTGAGAAACGAATAAAAACTTTAATAATTCTTTTAGTATCAAAAAAAAGATTTTATTATCAGAAAGGAGGTTGTTATTGTTAGAAAATAATTTTTATTGTAGCCGTTCCATTGTTGCCAGATGTTGAGTGGTCGGGAGCGCAGATCATTGGCTAAGCACGGCCGAGAGCCGGGCGAGGAGCCGGGTGAGGAGCCGGGCGAGGAGCCGGGTGAGGAGCACGAGACACAATATTGCTCCTACAATATAGACGGATGTTTCCGCTTGATGCATTTTTGATGTTTTTCTGATGTGGGTCTATCGCTATCCGTCTATCTAAATGTGATGAATATTCAACGCGTTGGTTTTAGATAGATGCGTTGAAACGTTGTTGATATTCTATTAATTGATTTGTATCTATCATTTATATTTCAAATGTATATGTTAAATCTGTATTTATTGTAACGTGATAGGAATTATTTTTAATTACATTTCATATTTTTAATATATTTGTTACATTCTAAGGGATTCACGTTTCACTCTATATCCTTCACATAACACGGTAGGCAGAGTGAACCTGGGAACCTAGTGTCACTCCGTCCGTGTTAAGTGTTACCAAAGCGAAGAAATGAAAATATTAAATAGGATTCCAACTCACAACCGTCGCACGCTTATATAGGCCATTGTTCACCATGTTAGCCTCTATGGTATGTTGTTACTGCTATGTTATTCAATTTTACACTTTCCTCCAATAATAGCCATCCCTTAATTTTATTGGATTATTGAAATCAAAGATCTTTAGTAGATCAGAGTTCAGTAAGACCAGCATTCACATAACACAATCACAATCTATGTAGTACAGCCAAAACTAAAGCACAATGTGTATCATATAAAATTATTTATAAAATGAAAAATATATTACCACAACGAATCCTAATTTAATCTACTAACAATATATAAATGGTTTCCAATCACTTATAAAATAATTTAATATTTTAAATAAATTCTTATCCACACTTCTGCTAATATTATTCCGCTCATTTTACAGGGGTAACAATATCCCAAGGAGGCCATCAAATAAGAGACCTTCTATGCATAGATAAAGGACGTTCGATTGTCGTCAGCTAAATTGAATTTTTTAAAGGTCGAATCTTACAACGAATACATAATTTAACTTCAAATATTCCGTTTTCTGACATTTTCATAAAGAATTGGATGATTTGCTTATTGCTATTATTTGTATGTAATTCAATTCCAGCTTTACCCTGTGTTTCATATGTAGCAGGTTAGGCAGAGGGAGTCTAGTGTTAAGAGACTCTGCTCTCCACTTTCCGCCAAATTCTGAATGCATTGCGTGTTGAGTGACAGAACTCAAAGCCGAGCTTTTTCTCGACACCAGAGTGAAGAAATGAAAATATTTAAGATTTAATTTCCTCGAATGGGAACCAAACTCACAACCTGTAGCGTTTA
Source organism: Heliconius hermathena (assembly GCA_013403705.1). Classification (NCBI taxonomy): domain Eukaryota; kingdom Metazoa; phylum Arthropoda; class Insecta; order Lepidoptera; family Nymphalidae; genus Heliconius; species Heliconius hermathena. Next base: position 222,335 of record JAAIXJ010001760.1, on the reverse strand, counting down.
CAGTACACACTTTGTGCCCCTCCGCTACAAACAGCCTCATATGCATTTGTATATAAAATGGCAATTCCTTTGGTCTTTTTAATTTTCTTAATTAGTTACATCGTCGGTGCTCTCGTGGTGAGACAACAGACGGCCAACGAGGGCGGTGCACATTCAAAACACGGCGTATCAAGAGCTGAGTCAACCGGCCGCCGCTCCCTATTTGCACGGTATGAATCTGAAAGGTCAACTTTGCGTTCACAGACATTCCAATTTATCTATCGGGCTTTTAGTACAAATCCATTATGAGGGTATTTTTAAATAGTTAAAATAAAATAAATCAGCTTCAAGCTGTATCCCGCAAACAGCAGGGTAGGCAGAGGGAACCTAGTGTTAAGACACTCCGTTCCCCACTTTCTACCGAATTCTGGAGGCATTGCGTGTTGAGTGGCAGAACTCAACGCCGCGCTTAACCTCGACACCAGAGCGAAGAAATGGAAATATAAATTTAAGTAAATATTTCATCTCCTCGAGTGGGGATCGAACCCACA
>JAAIXJ010001760.1:56617-221300 GCA_013403705.1 Heliconius hermathena | reverse complement strand
GGTTGTGGGTTCGATCCCCACTCGAGGAGATGAAATATTTACTTAAATTTATATTTCCATTTCTTCGCTCTGGTGTCGAGGTTAAGCGCGGCCTTGAGTTCTGCCACTCAACACGCAATGCCTCCAGAATTCGGCAGAAAGTGGGGAACGGAGTGTTTTAACACTATGTTCCGTCTGCCTACCCTGCTGTGTGCGGGATACAACGTGAAGCTGATTTGATTTGATTTATAAAATTAGGGCTAAGTAAATATAGCTACATATTTCTCTATTTTAGTCTTAACTTGCTAATTAATATTCAGGATGAAGAAATGTCTCTATTAGAAAGTGTTTTATTTAAATATATTCAATTTCATATGTAACTACTACCTAATTTATAACTAACCTACCGAAAAGTTACTAACAATTCGATAGTCTCTAGATCAGTGATTCTCAACCACGTAAGTAAATAATTTTTATTTTTTTCTTTGTGTGTCGGCAAATTTAGAAATCGTTAAATATGTGCCGCAACAAAAAAAAGGTTGAGAATCACTGCTCTAGATAAAGTATCGGAAGTCAAAAATCACAAATCTTTTTATTGCTCTAAGATGTGTAGTTTAAATGAGTTTTTTTCAAAATTTCAAATAATAGTAGTTTATGATTTTTTTAAACATTTGTGTATATAATTGAAAATTACCCTTATTACTAGTTCAAAACAGCAATAAAAGAAATTTGCAATTTTTCACTTTCCATATTTTACCTAGAAACCGTTGAATTTTTTATTATTTTCACAAAAAAAGTCCCTTGCTCATAGCAGAATTCAATTTCATGTGGTCGTCGCGGAAAAATGGAATCGATGCACTGACATTGCAATATATCTATGTATAAAGTGACGTAATATTTTGAACAATGAAATATTTTTTACGATAATTTTATAGCTAATATTATACTATATCAGTAGTCGTAATTTTTTATCTACTTTTATTGTATGTCACTGGCTATTTATTTAGTAAACTTTTTATATACATCAATAGAGATAATTTATATTTATACGTGTCATTTAAAAAAAATATATGTAAATATTTAAAGAGCACATTAAATTCATATATAAAATCAGAAACATAAATGTATGATATCATACATTTATGACTAGTAAAGTCAAGGTGACTCGATGCTCCAACTTTATATGCAACTGCCAACTTTTAGGTCACAAACTGGCTAATTAAAACGACGAACTGGCAAAATGTTACACGACGTGGAAGCGACTGCTCTGACCGCTCTCCATTTTCAAAGACTACACTTCTACTTTTTGAATTAATATCTATTGCCGACCATATATTTATTTTATAATACAATATTATTAAGGTTAGTAAAATTATAATATTAAAAAAAACATTACGATATTTTAAAAAATGTATATTGAAATATTTAAAAATCGATGGTGTTGTATTACATAAGTAAGAATTACCTATCATGTCTTTTGTTACTTAATACAGTACTTATTAACCGGTATTAAATAAGAATTTAACTTGTTACAAATACTTTTTTTAGCTTCACACTGTATACCGTACATAGAGTTGATAAGTTCAGTTCTCGTTAAAATATTTCCTTTCCCCAGTAGGTATACTTATACATATAGTCAATACATCATAGAAAATAATACTGTAGATTTTATCACTAGTAAGTTTTATTGAATAACAAAGTAACGATAATATAAAAAAAATAAATCAATGAAAAAAAATAATAATATGAATTCACAAATCTTAACTTAATACTATAGACATAGGCATATGTAGGTATCATGTATGTATAATATATAATAATAGGCAAAGAAAGTAAGAAAAAACAATAGGATTCACGATCCACACAAAAGAGTTATTTTCAATCGAACCGCGAACCGCGGCCTGATTAGCCTCTATCAACAGTATTCATTCCTGGCTAACGGCTGGCGCTCGCATTCCTTCCGATTGCCAATCGACATGAGCATCAGAGCCTTCGGTAAACACAATACATGCACTGGGCCCCGATGAAACCGAACCGCGGCTGAAGATGAGAGCTCTGTAAATAATAACACATGGCCGCGGTTTCAATACTCGTTTATAAGTAGTTTCAAGAATAATGAAATTGTATACTGTGTAGTTCTTTTTATATATTATTTTATTATGGTGTTTCTTGCTTAGATTGTTAAAATAAATGTTAATTATAATTTTATAATTATATGAAGAACCAATGAGGCCCGGCGTGGCGCAGAAGCACATGTGTGTGCCTGTAAACGCGACTGGTTCTTGGTTCGATCCCCAATCAAGAAAGTAAAATATTTTATTAATTTAATTTCTCTCTGGTGTCGAGGCAAGATGTGACGTTGAGTTTCATCTCTAGAACTCAGCGGAAAATGGAGAACGGAGTGTCATAACACTAGGTACCTAAGCTCTGCCTACCCTGCTGTGTGCGATACAGCGCAAAGCTGAAAAAAAACTATATTAAAAACCAATTTATATAATGATAACTAGAGAATATTCAAAAATGAGGCAGCAAAATCATAGAAATAATTTTCACACATTCTTAAAGGCTTACTCGCTTAAGACGGAGCGCTCACCCAACGCGTGTTTTTTAAATCCTCGCCCTAATAAATTATTCTATACGGTTGAGTGCATGAGAAAGAAAAGGCATTATCTCGTATTATTTACATCTGGCCTAATGTGTTTTAACCAACATAAAGTAAGAAATGGATAATATAAAATATATTTTTTGTTGTTGTTTTTAATATAAAAAAGGAATGTAATACAATATAAACTTAGAAGTAAAGTGAGGACCGGAAATGTCTTAATGGGAACGGAGTGTCTTAACACTAGGTAGTCAAGTTGCCTATACCTACTCTGCTGTGTACGGGATACAGCCTGAATCTAAAAAGAAAATAAAGTACACGCAATTATTTTATTTAATCTAAAAATCTTAATTAGAAAACTTTAAACTTACACATTTTATGTAAGATAGTTAATGTTTAACCGGGTATATAGTGAATTTTAAAGTTTTGTGCAATAACACATTAGTTCTAATAAAAAAAAACAAATCAGCTTCACGCTGTATCCCGCACACAGCAGGGTAGGCAGAGGGATATAAGAACCTAGAATTAAGACACTCCGTTCTTCACTTTTCGCCGATATTTTCAAGTCATTGCGTGTTGAGTGGCGGAACTCAACGCCGCACTTTTGCTTCGACACCAGAGCGAAGAAATGAAAATAATAATAAATAATCATTTATTCTCTCGAATGGTAATTGAACCCACAAACGTCGCGTTACAGTTACATCCTTGTACCCTGCGTTACCCTTAGTTTAGTTCTCATTATTTTCATATAAAGATTATTAGATAAAAACACAACTCCCATCATTGTACGCCATCACAATAAATTATATCTACATCACCCTGACACGTCGTGATGAAGTGTCGATTCTTGCATCATATTGCTCTTAGAAAAATATCTTCTTCATTTCCGCACATCGATCATATGGCCGACGACGGTGGAGAGGTCTTCTAATTCTGATAGATCGCACATATTTATTACATACGACCCCTCAATTTGTTTAATGTGCACACGCTAACGGTTAATTACGTTTTGTTTCGTTTAGTTTTACTAGTATATTCTTTAAATATAATATAAAAATATAATTTACATTGTTATTATGATCTGTTTTTAAATTAGTTATATTTTGTTATGTTAAATGAAGGCTAAAATGTAGGTGATATAACGTTTCTTTTATGCTATGAGTAAATAACATATTTTTTTAATAAATAATAATGAAAAGAATATATTCTTTTTTCTTAATTTTTAATTTAAACGTTGGTTAACAATAAACGTTGCACTAGTAATTTTTTTTCTAACTTGAAGTCTGGACTAGGACAGTATACAAAAAGATCATGGTGTCAATACACTCCGTTCTCCACTTTCCGCTAAATTCTTACAGAGCGTGTTAGGTCTACTGGACGCAACGTTTCATCTTACAATAACGAGATATTAACACCAATTTAAAACAAAATCATTTCTCCGAATGGGAACTGAATCCACAACCATCGCGCTTACAATGAGACGCTGTTAATGTAACGTAAATTTAACATTTCTACATTTTAAATTTAAAATGAAATACTTAATATTTTTATTTCACCACTATAATAAGAAAACAAAGCGCGGCGTTAAGTTCTGCCGCTCAACACGCAATGCCTCTGGTTTCGGCAAAGGAAAGTGGGGAGTGTCTCAGTGGGAGCAGAATGTCTTAACACTAAGTTCCCAGCTTCCCTCCGCCTACCCTGCTGTTGAATACTTTATTCTAAAAACTTAAAACTTAACACATTTTCAGTAAAATAGTTAAAATTTAACCCAGTACGAATATATTGTGAATATTATAATATTATATGTTACGTTCACGCGATGTCGGCGTATCAGTTTGCGTGAAGGAAATTGCCGTATTTCGTCTCAATTCGATCAGACACCGGCAACTGTTGCTTTATTATCGATTTCACTCAAATGTCTGTGTCTATGGGGTGTATTGACACTAATAGCTGCATTGATAGCCGCTATACTGATGAAATAATTTCTGTCTCCTTCTCTTATTAAATATAGGTATGTTATTTTTTAAGATTTTGTAGGAACGTCGTTGTAATATAATATAGAAGGAAAGTGACTAAACATACACGGTAGTTGTAAGTTCCATTCCTAGAAAGTGAAATGATTATATTTAAAATATGTCTATATAGGGTAACGCAGTGGCTTAACACTAGGTTCCCTCTGCCTACTCTGTTGTGTACGGGTAAAGCTGATTTTATGTTCATATTTGCAATTTGTTTATATAAAGAGTGACAAGTGACAACCCGTTGATTTCACAATATTATTTCCCATAGATAAAATAATGGTTACACATTATTTTTATACAAAAAAAATATCTGAAACAGAATATAATTGATACTTAAAAAAAAATACACAGATTATTATCATTTATAAAAGTCAAACGCTAATTTATTAAAAGGGACGATTATGACGTCAAATATATTTGTTATACCGTCACGTAATAAGATGGAACATCAGCTACACACCCTTATCAAAACAAAATACAAAGCTTTAAATGGAACTGTGACAACGGAGACATTTTATAGTTCGTCTATTCTAATAAAACAATGAAAATTCCTTGAACTAGAATGTCCAGTTGGTATTATTTAATTATAGATAACTAGCCTATTTCTCTTTTAGCTTCATTTAACAACAAAAATAATGTATCAAAAGATAAAAAACAAATATAATCTCATGAAATTGAAAAATTCTAAAGCACAAAAATAAACTACTAACATCAATATATTTTAAAATTTTACTAAATATTTCATAATTACGAAACATAAGTCAATCGATCACTTCATATAATTAAATTATAAAATTATATGCCACGTTTATATACGTTACTAACTCATCAAATAAATTGTTCATATTGTATATTATCTAATATGAAAATATCTATCCATCCGATCGCTTTCCACATACAGAGACAGCTAAAAATTAATATTTATTTTTTGTTAACAAAACACCTTGTAAATTATACCTAATAGAACTGTCACACTACCTCTCGCTCTAAGCACGAACCGACTCCCTTTCCCTCCCTCGAGGAAAATTAGGCGGAAAGTGAGAAACAGAGTGTCTAGACACTATATTCCCACTACCTACGCTGTTACAGCATACCTATTCTCCGAAAAAAAAGAAAAACAAATTATAACGAGATACAATTAACGATAACAGACAGTGATGTGAAAAAACCGACGACTAGTGAAGTAAGTTCTTGCTTCTTTAAATCACTCTATAACTCACCCACATTACTATTCATTAGGGCGAATGAGCTCTGCAGGTATGGACGCTGTCCAGTTGGCATTGGAAAGCCACCGCTATTCCTTTTACTTAAGCTCCATAATGTCGACCACATTCTATGAAATGTAAACTTCTGTATACAGCTAGCTATACTAGTATATGAGAGGTATTACGCAAGGTTTGGTGGTGAGCGCTCGGGCTCCGCTAATGTTCATTGTAAAGGCAACAAATAACCTCCAATCAAACTAACGCCCGACCGCAATTTGTTTGACGAAAGAAATATTATGTTCCTCAACAGAAGTACGAACTAAATAAATATCTTAGTGTTTAAATCAAGAATTTCTTAAACTTGAAAAGATTTCTTGGTTTTTAAGAAAATTTATTTAAATAAGCACTTTTTATTAGGGTGTGTTCTTTAGGTTTTGGTTTTGGATTTCGGTTTTGATTTGCTCTTTCGATGGCGGCGCTACCTTTTTATATAATTGGATATCACCGGTTTGGTGACAAAGAAAGTGAATTAAGTAATTTAATATATGCACAAGTTCTGGCTTGACACTCGTCACTATCAAATCGACGATGTAGTTTCATTTTGGTAACTAAATAACCCCTGTCATTAGTTTGTACCATATATAACTATTAAATCAATACTAAATAAATGGACAATATGTGTGAATCTTCAAAAATGTGTGTTATTTAATTAAATTTTTACAATCTCATGTTAAACTTTTTAAAGTTTTAGAACATTAAATGTCTTGAATGAATTGTGTTTTTTTTAATTTATTTTTTTCAGCTTCACGCTGTATCCCGCACACAACAGGGTAGGCAGAGGGGACCTAGTGTTAAGACACTCCGTTCCTCACTTTCCGCCAATTTCTGAAGGCATTGCGGGTTGAGTGGCGGAACTCAACGCCGCGCTTTACCCTCGACACCAGAGCGAAGAAATGAAAATATAAATGTAAATAAATATTTCATCTCCTCGAGTGGGGATCGAACCCACAACCAGTCGATTTACAGGCACACTTTGTGCCCCTGCGGCACGACTGGCCTCTTGATGAATTGTGTTATAAATAAATATAAAACTAAATAATTAAATATGAGAAACACAACAGATAATTAAGTAAAAATAGTTAAAGCAAACTTCAAAAATCACTCGACTGCAATGATTAATTTTTAATAGCTTTAACGAATATCGCGGCGAAGTTAATATCTTTAGATGTTTCAAAGTTGCCGCGCGGTTTCTTCTCGGTCGAAGTCCTGAGCCCAAGTTCAATCGTACTTTAAACGAGTTAATCCTCTTTTAATAAGTGTTGATGCTCGCCTCACTGTGGTCTCGCGAATCTCATTTCGCTGTACTAACTAGATGAATTTTCGACTTTTAAGTTCATATTGCTTTTTACAATTCACCTTTGTGTTGTTTTTATAATCTTGTATTATTCTCTTTAATATGTAAAGGTTTGAATATTTTCACCTGTTTATCTTTTTTTTTAATGTGATTAAAGTTTGTTTTTTTTATTTATGTATATACGTAATTAATTTAATTATTACGTTTTATTTATAAAGGAATTTGAAAAGTCAAATAATAGATACAACAACATTGCAAAATATTAACGAAATCAAATTTCGACACAGTATTATTCGATATATTTTTTTTTATTTTTTAATTATTTTATACATAGACAAAAAAAATGAAGAGAAGTAAAAATAAGAACATACTTTTAAATATTTCCTGAGTGATAGTACTGTAAATGAAATTTTTAGTTCACATAGGTTCAAGCACTTTTAAATTATTTGCTCTATTCTCTAAACATTGAAGCATTTTAAATTAATCTGATAGATTTATAATGTCCATCATGATATATTTTACTTATTTTGCGTCGTAAAATAAACTCGGTTGAGTTAATTTTCACGGAATCGTTTTTACGGTTTTCTCACTTTCTGTTACGGTTTATTTTACCCGACGGTATCATCTCTAGGAAATTGTTTCCCGGAATTTTTCGTGTGCTGAAAAAAAAGAAGCAGTGAATTGCCAATCCGTACGTTGGTATACCTCCAGCATTGTTTTATGTCGATTTCAATATTTAAGAGGCTCCGAGGGTAATTTTTGCTGCTGTTTCTATTGTACTTTATGAAAATGTTTTTTGCAAGGCAACTTTGCTTAGTAGCTGCCATTTTTGGTACGCAATACTATACACCGCACGCTATTTTGTTTTGAATTTTAACATTTTAATTGATATTTTTTTCTTTCCTTTTTTATTTTTCGTCCGCATTGTGAGAGTACTTAGGAAATATCTTTTGACACGTCACTGTGCTTTTAATTAGTATTTTATTTATTGACTTTTATTTCTATAAATCTATTCCAATTTATCAATTAGATAAATCCTATGTTTACTGTTTCTGTAGTTAAATAATCACTAAACAAAAACATATTATTCTAATCTTAATATTTCATAATTAAAAATAAAGAATATATAATTTAAAAAATCACTAAAACAATATATTTATCTGTATCTGTTATATAAATATACATGTGCCGTATGGAGTAACAACATAAAACGAATGTTATGATGAATTCGACAGCCCTCCAGCCGCAAATCCAATTCCCGTTGGTACGCTTACTTTTATTGTTAATGAAATCGTAAACATATATGCTCTCTAATAAAATAGACAGTAAAACCATCGCATTATTGCTAATTCTAATGGTCACTGTCAATCTTTAAGTTGCCAGGTTAATTTTATTAAGCTTACTCGTTGTCTATAGAGTAACTAATACGTATATATCTTTTGTAGGATTTTGTTTTACCTAACTAAATTTATAAAATACATTTTGATGGTCTCTAGTTAAAATATCGAAAGTGAACAATTAAAAATATCTTTTATTGTTGTTTTGAACTACCAACAGAGGTAGTTTTAACCGTTTTACCCGCTTAAAAAATACATAAATAAATACTTTTTGAAATTTTGTAAAAAACATAGAAAATATTTTTGCTTAAATACTTTACCTATGACCATCGATTTATTTTTGTAATATCATTATAATACTATATACGTAAAGTTGATCTATTGGCATGATTAAATATTAAAAAAAAATCGATTAAGAGCGAGTAGGTCTTACTCATCGAGGATCTCATCCGTAACAATTTCATGATCAGAAAATCGTAGATGAACAGAAAGTACAAGTTATGCAGCTTGAGAAATTTAAGTTTCCGAAAGTATGCACTCATTTTGTATGAAATAAAATACAAATATAGCTACTAATACCTATACATGTATATGTTTGGATTTGTTTTTCCTTTATTTGTAATATATGCCTTTGATTACAGGATATAAATAATAATAATACTGAAATACAGCAAAAAACGATGCATGAGCTCCTATATCTTAAACTTAAGTATAACTTGCAATGGATCGTAGACTAGTATATTTGATATTCATTTCAGCTTGATATCTCTACCTGATCTTGAGATAAGTAGTCTTGATATACACACGCACAGACAGACATTTAGACGAAGAACCCAGTTATCCTATAAAAGTTTTATATTTTTTAAGATACGGAACCTAAAAATACAAAAATAATCATATGTAGGTTATTATTTCTAATATGTTACCCACCAAAATTATTTTGTACTTACAGGATGTAAATGCTGCTCGACGCTATCGTGTGAAATATCAAATATTTTCAGTAATGAATGTCTTTTAGAGATAGCGCGAATGCCAAGCGAAATAATTTCCGTCATGTCAATCACGAGTCTGAGTTGACCGGTTGTACCCCACCCAGCTAATGAGTTCACGAACGCTTGCAAGTACGTACGTAGATAGTACTGTATAGACATATAGATGTATATATCACAAATAAATAAATCAGCATCACATGCGGAATACAGCGGGGTAGGCAGAGAGAATCTAGTGTTAAGACACTCCTTTTCTCGCTTTCCTCTGAATTCTGGAGACATTGCATGTTGAGTGGCGGAGCTCAAAGCCTTGATTTGCCTCGACACCAGAGCGCAGAAATGAAAATATAAATTTAAACAAATATTTAAGAGTGGAGAACGAACCCACGACCAGTCTCGTTTACAGTAACACACTTGTGCTTTTGTGCCACGTCTGGCTCAAATGTATGTATACATGTATATATCATAACATAAAAATGTTAAATACGCCTAGGGCTTTAAAACGTAAACAACAATGTCACTATGTCATTTCCTAACTAGAACAGAGCTAAACCATGTACATACATAAAAACACTATCTAGAACGTTTTAAAAGAATTTTGTAGACAAAACGGCAAGCAAGTTTTATGGGCAACACTTCGAAGGCTGTCGCGGCTGACCGTAAGTAGCCGGCCAAGTCGGAAACATTAAGGTTCCATCAACGGCTATATTTTCCGGCGGGCGTTGAATTTTCCGGGTAAATTTTCACAGAGGCCGGGTCCGTCCGGCAAGCCGACACGCCTTTGCACTCAGACACTTGGAAGGATGAAGTGGAACTGTGTACCCTACTGGCTCAATACTGATATATCACATAGATTTTACTTTAAGATGCGAAAGGTGAAGTTTTCAACACGTTATAAGAGTTTTCTTATAGGCCAGATAGAATGTAATAGAAATAGGAAAATGCTTGTTTATACTGGAGAAATGGAACAACTAGAAATGGAGAAATGGAATAGAAATGTTTTGTTTATATGAGTGTTGTTCACAACTTTTGTTACAGCATTGCAATTCTAGAATTGCTGCGAAATATAAAGTGATAATATATCACCTCGTTGTTCAATTTTTACTAAATGAGTACAAACGAGATAAAATGCATGTATAATCGATGTATTAGATTTTGTTCGTTAAAGATATACGCTACTAACTAACTAACTTGCTGATTGATTGATTGAGACACCAGAGCAAAGAAATGAAAATATAAATTTCAATAAATATTTCATTTCCTTGCGTAGGGGTCGAACCCACAACCCGTCAATTTTACTGTCACACTTTGTGCCCCTACGCCACAATTATATTAAAGTACGAATGTGAAATATATATAACAAACTGAAACACGTCCTATCTAAACTATCGTTAAGTTTTAGTGCAAGGCGATTTTAAGTACAACATAAGTACACACACAGTACACTTAAGTACTTAAGGTAGCGTTGTAAAATGTATGATGAAAATATTTCAACCGTCTAGGAAAATGACGTGTCGGGAGAGAGATTTTTCACGGGATTAAAAATTCTTTCTAAACTACGTAATGGTTTCTTGTAAGCATACACTCTTTTCTTTCTTTTATTTATAATATATTCAGTGTAATATAATTCATATTTCATTTAAATTATGATAACAACAACAAGTAATAGTAATAAGTTTATCAAAAGGAATTTATGGTTGAGGAAAATATATTTGGTAATTTTCAATATCTCTATCAATTAGGTTAAAAAGATATTATTGACAAAATCACGTTAGTAAATAAAAAAAGTTTTTTTTTCAGCCGAAATCTGGAGGCGTTGCTTGTAGTGTGGCGGAACTCAACGCCGCGCTTTGCATCGACACTAGAGCAAAGGAGTGATAATATTCAATATTTCATTTCCTGTCGCATTTACAGTTACACGACTGTCCTCATAAAAGCAAAGACAAAATATTATACCATTATTTTATATAGGAAAAGACAATTCAATTTAATGTAGAATAATCCTCCTTTTACTTTAATAAAATGTGATTCATGTCTTGAGACAACTCACTTATATTCCGCCTTTTCCTTTGTTTGAGTTTTTTAAAACACGAATATAGGTACTACAAGTTTATAGCGGCTCTCGTGAAATGACACCTAAGGGCGTCTTCGGAGCCCCAACAAACGTCCCGTGAAATTGAAACGGCTTGGGCCTTACCGAACTATTGCCCTGCACCATACCTTTTGATTTTATCTTTATTTCATCTCTATAAAAAAATGTTGCTCTTTAAAATAAGCATGGTTAGTGTCTATATTAAAAGATTGTCTATGAGAAGTAATTCAAGAAAGTCAATTTATGCTAATACTTTATATTATTTTATCTTTTTTTCAGATTCACACTGTATGCCACACACAGCAGGGTAAGCAGAGGAAACCTAGTGTTAATATACTCTGTTCTTCATGTTCCGCTGATTTCTTGTAGGGCGGAACTCAACTCCGCACTTTTACCTCGATTAATGAAAATATTAAATATTTCATTTGGGAGTCGAGTGTAAAGGCCATACCATACCATACCTATATGTCTTCACATGAAAATATTCGTTTAATTTATTTTATAATACAGTATATATTTTTTTACTTTATAAATATTATTCATTTCCCGTTGTCTTTTTCCTAGCCATTGCATATATATATAATTACCGGCCGTGTGATCCCGGCCTAGAATAGGATCATCCTGGTACTGGTGGTGTCGTAAGAGGCGACTAAAGTACGTGTGGTAGAGTCACGTCGCCAGCAATGGCAACACGCATGGGCAGACTCGACCGGATCATTACCACCCCCGGCATTTAAAACCGGCGTGAAGTAGTGGCTTTATGCCACTGCGTTTCGCATCAGGTAATGCCGGGCTCCGGAGCCCAACCTACCTGACAGGCAGGCAACGCACCTGCAGCTCCTCTGGTGTTGCACGGGGTCGTGGGCGGCGGTAATCACTTTCCATCAGGTGACCCGAACTCTCGTTTGCCTTGTCTTTTCCATAAAAAAAAAAAAAAATATTAGCGAACCCGAGCAGCTTCGATTGCTTGAACTATACGAAAATTTTCAATCAAATCAAATCAGCTTCACGCTGTATCCCGCACACAGTAGGGTAAGCAGAGGGAAACTAGTGTTAAGTAACCAGCTATATTATCAACTTAAATTGTATAAGTATGATAAGGAATAATACTGTACTCTTGAAAATAGTTCCACAACTATCCCTTCTTTATTTTTAAACACAAAAATAGTTGCTGTGGGTTATGCTTAAGTGATAGACATATTCTGTGCTATATATGCTATATAACATAGTGTATTGCTTAAGTTAGCCTCACATAACAATAATATTGAACGCCATTGAAGTCGCCATCGCTGCAAAAATAGTAACATACATGGAAGTACATCGTACTATATAATATAAAAATATTCAATTTCATTCGTTCTAATAAAAGTTCGCGATACCATATGTCTTATAAATAAGTCACAGTAAGGCATTTTGTTACAAAAATAATTGATAATTGCGAGGTTTCCGTTGCATTGACCGTTTCTTATAAATAAAATTGTAGTGCCTGTTTGTGATTCCAAAATAACAGTGTCGTCGTAAATGCATGTGGTTATTTACATGATACACAAATACAAAAATAAAAAAAGACAGACAGAGACAAAAGTACAAAAAAAATGTCTCTGTCTGTCTGTCTTTTTATTTCCCCAGCCAGAACAGCTGAACTCATTTTTATGGGATTTTCAATGATCTATAGAATAACCGACCGATAGGTTATGGAGCAAAACATAGGCTACTTTTTATCTCGAAATTTCCTCGGGATAAGGATTTATCCGTGGAAAAAACTTTTTACACATTTGCCATGCGGGCATACATATATATCTACTATATGAAAAAACTAAACATTTTTTGATATTAAATATGATAATTTTTGGGAGCAATAAAACATCAAAATTTATTTTTTATGTGTATAGATAACCGAACTGAAATAAACAACCATTCTTTCCAAAATACACCTAAATTACATTAAATAAAAGATAACGAGCGATACCGCGCAGGGCCAAAACTTACATTACATCACAAAATTAAGCAATCTAACTAGTCTATTATATAAGAGAATCAAAGAAAAATATACATTAATAATAAACAGCAAATAACCACATAAAAAATTACAGTAGATCAATAACGTATGAAAATTTACCTTCAACGTCGTCTACCCGTTCGAGTCGGTCATACCCTAAGGTAGGCTAGCTTAATTTTGAACCAGTGATATCTCCTCAAGTATTTATTATAATGATGTACAGTATAGTATAATTTCAATCTAAATGAAATGCTAAAGGTGACTATTATATTTATTTTAATAAGGATGAATACCAAATTAAAGAAAATACATTAACAATAACGCGATAAATTTAAATTAAATATATTAATACGATTACTGTGGCTCAACCTTCAGAGATAAACATATTCCATAAGCATATACCATATTTTAATAGGTTTTTCAAATCTCGTTTTATGTGTCTCATAAGGTGGAGTCAGTGCACGCCATGTAAGCGTTTAGGAAGCTAATTTTGGGCGACCTTTTCTTAAAACAACAAATTCTTTATTATTTACCAACGGTTGCTTAGCGACTTTTGTAATAAACATGGCAGAATAAATTGCATGCCAAACTGAAAGATATTTTAATATATAAGTATATATCGAGAATATTACAAATATGAGAAAAAATGTAACCTATGACCATTCCAAGATCCTCAAGTCATTATTGTATGATATTTTATCACAATCGGATCAGCGGTTTGGCCCCGATTGCTACACAGACAGACAGGCAGACAGAGTTACTTTCGAATTTATATTAGGATCAGAGGAGGTATGGATTAAATAACAAAGCTAAACATAAAATCACTGTAGAGAAGTGAACTATGAAATTATAAACACGGACAGTCTCTATATAGTCGTTATAAATTTATCCGTATTTTATGAATTTTTAGTAAGTAAACTTGTCGAGAACGAGATGAGCATGCCGCTTATCCGTGCGATTATACGAAAGCACGTAGTAGGGATTTGTTAGATATAAAACTTAGTACATTCCACCGTATACCATACAATATGAATTGTTTTAATAAACATATATTATGATTTAGGCCTAACTTAGCATAAAGTGTAGATTAGATTGAAATTAAGCAATTAAGGTAATATAAAAAAGGTAAAATTCTAAATTAGAGTGAAATATTTATTTACATTTATATTTTCATTTCTTCGCTCTGGTATCGAGGCAAAGTGCGGCGTTGAGTTCCGCCACTCCGCACGCAATGCCTCCAGAATTCGGCGGAAAGTGGGGAACAGAGTGTCTTAACACTAGGTTCTCTCTGCCTACCATGCTGTGTGCGGGATACAGCGTAAAGCTGATTATTTTAAAACTCTAAATAATTTGGTTGTAGGTTCGATTCGCCTAACAAAGCTCGGTGCGAGGCGTTGAGTTCCACCGCTCAAGTGGAAAGTGAAGAAAGGAGTGTCTTAACACTAGAGTCTCTAGCCTTTACCTTCCCTCATTTGCAAGGCTAAAAATAAATCACAAATCTAAAATAAAGCATAAATCTAAAAAAAATATTAGAAAATAAGAATTAAAATGAATTTTAATTACACTTTTATTCTTACAGTTTAGCACAAATGCTTGTTTTACTTTTGTTAACGCGGGATTTCAGATATTTCTCGCTTCACTACTTTTCATCTCTATTGTGTAAAAGCAACCGCCATAAATTTCAAGTGTCGAGAAACTAAAAGATTCCATAGTGAATGATTAAATTATTTTTTCTTTTTTTAATATTTCAGTATAAAATATATTTTTGTATTGCGTTTTTTTGTTTTTGTAAACATAATTTTACATTAAATATTTTAAAATATTGACTATGGTTAGAGCGATATCGTTTTATATTATTTATTTCAAAACAAAACAACATTATTATATTTATTAAGCTTTTGCTAATCGTCCAACAGGGGCACATGCGTGTGGCTGTAAACGCGACGTTGTAGGTTCGATTCCCACTCGAGAAAACGACGTATTTAATATTTTCATTTCTTCGCTCTGGTGTCGCGACAAAGCGCGGAGTTGAGTTCCGCTACAGAATTCGGCGGAAAGTGGGGAGCCGAATGTACCTCTACCTACATGCAAAAAAACTTTTGTTTGTTAAAAAAATTAATTGTTACTTTTTTAAAAATAACTTTAGACATTTATTTTGTATAACTTATTGGATACAGGGCTCTCCGGATGTGTGTTATATAAAAATGTCGTCGGAAAAAGCTTTTACTGCCGGTTATTTCTACTGGGAACTGTAAGCAGCCGTACATGTGCTATCAGGTTGGGTATAATATTTGCTGCAGCGTTTAAATACACACATATTCTTTTTAAATGTAAACTACAAATAAACAAAATATATAATTCTATAAAAAATATAATATTTTAGTGTTTTATACAGATTAAGCGAAGTTAAGTCCTACCCTATCTATACTAATATTTAATACATATTATTGGGTAGGAAAATTGAATTTACTACAATTTTTATAAATAAAACACTCCATCGTGGCGCAGTGGCAACATCTGACTCCAAGCAATGGTTCTGAATTATTTTTATTTCCCCGTGCTGGTAAACAGAGGAGGCTTTATATGTACATACTTACTAGTATCACCGCAAATTTGTCATCAAAAAATTGTTTTATATATTATAAGCATTATATAAATTTGAAAAATATATACATTTGCTTGTTATTGGTTCATAGATTGGATAAACACAGCAGCGTAGGCAGAGGGAACCTAGTGTTAAGACACTCCGTTTCCCACTTTCCGCCAAGTTGCAAAAAGCATTGCGTGTTGAGTGGCGGAACTCAATCATTATATATTATCATATTATCAATAGATTGGATATTAGTCATAAAGTTGAATTTGAAAATTAGTAATAGTGTGCTCGCTCCAATCAATAAACACAATACAATTAGAACAATTTATTGTGTTTATTGACTTAAATATATTACCTAATTATACAAAATGTGTAACATTTAGCAACTTTTATAAAATTGGTCTGTGTCTGAACAGTTAAATCCTCTCGCATTCATTAGTTCCATTCTAACTACTACTCATAATCCTCTGTCGACGAACTGATGATACACATATGTATAGCTCATATTATATATAGAGTTCATGGTATCTGTATCCCGCACATCATACAGCAGGGTAGGTAGAGGGAACCTAATATTAACTAATGAGCTTTTTCTGAAATGCAGTCTTAGCTTAGCCAGAACTAGCTAATAGCTAACTAGCGACTGTTATACCAAATTTTGTCCCCTTTTTAAAGCTATTATTTTGTAGGATTTAACCACAAATGTATAATTTTCATTTTTTTTTCAGTCACACGCTTGTGCCTCTGCACCACGACTGGCCTCTAATTTAACTTACTTTTCATCAAATATTAATTTAGTCCCATAATTAAATTTAAGAAATTATCTTTAAAAAATAATTATATTAAAAGAAGAAATCTTTAAAAAAACAAACAACAAAGAAAATTAATTCACCAAATTATTTCTTCTATAGCGCGGCGTGAAACAGCCTTAACGCAAAGATTTGTTCTCCTTAACGAAGCGTCTCAGGGCGCCTCTTTATAATGCATTTATGATTTATTACGTCAGATGCTAGCAACAGCAGTGAGTTTAACGCCTTTTACCTGGTATAAAACTTTGTCTCCCGCTGCTTTGTCATATACGAAGTACAGTTCTTCTTAATTATTTTAGTAAATTGTATAAAAATAATTTGATAGATAGGTAAAAAAAAAATTGCCTATATTTTTTTCCGCTGTATTCGCTGAATTCTGAAGGCATTGCATATTGAGTGGCGGAACTCAACGCCGCGCTTAAACCGAACCCTCAACTTAAGCGCGCCACGACTGTCCTCTAGTGACAGTTGCTAAGAACAAAAAATTTAATATTTACATTTCTATTTTTGTATTTTTCATGCCAGATATCAAAAAAAAATAGACGTCAGTATATGTGTACAACATATAAAAGATACTGTAATGGTAACAAAACGGCGGAAAAAAAATGCGGAGCAATTGCAAAATCTCGCGTGCCCATAAAATAAAAGACGTGACGTCATACTCTTGTAATTCAAGTGACATTTCTTATGAGTCTGACACTCCGAAATCTGAGATTAAATTCATGCCCCGAGGTACCGTTCGTTCCGAATAAAGGCGCATCGTCCACGGTCTGAACGAAGAATGAAAAATGGTAGTATTATCCCGATTCCACTTGTCAACCAACATAGGGATAGTTTTTCCAGGGCTCGGTTTGTTCGTGTTATTTGAACAGTTTTATTGAAATAACTATGTTTTATAGAGGTACATTGCTGTATAACATTGTATGTTAAGAATTTAAGAATGTTACTTAAATGTAAAAGAAAAATCTATGATTAATATTGTAAAATCATCGATTTTTTTTTATAATTAAAAAATATATATTATTATCTGTTAATTAAACAGGCGAATAAAATAACAGGACAAGATAAAATATTCATAAAACAAAGATATTGTGATAGTCTTTCGCCCCAGCAATTACGCGGTGATATTAAAACTTAATTAAAATTTGTTTATCACGGCTCGAAAGCGATTAAAACTTTAAACGAAACTGCGCTGATGTAGATCGCCTTCACGAAATGAGTTTATTTACGTAAATAGTCATTGGATCCCTTTTTACTTAGATGATATTGAATGAATTAGGTCTAGTTATGTCATTTTTACATAGCTTTAAATTAAACATGTCTAACAACTCAACTTTTTTTTTTAACTTCACGCTGTATCCCGCACACAGCAGGGTAGGCAAAGGGAACCTAGTGTTAAGACACTCCGTTCCCCATTTTCTGCCGAATTCTGGAGGTATTGCTTAATGAGCGGCAGAACTCAACGCCGCGCTTAACCTCGATACCAGAGTGAAGAAATGGAAATATAAATTTAAGTAAATATTTCATCTCCTCGAGTGGGGATCGAACCCACAACCAGTCGGTTTTACAGTTCGTGCCGCTGCACCACGACTGGCTTCTACTCTACACGTATGGTTAAATTCCACTCATAATATTTTTAACGGATTTTTTAAATATTTTGTCTAATATTTAGTTGTGTATGTCAAGGGATGAAGAGATCTTCACGAAATTAAATTTACAGATATGACCAGGTTTAACTTGGCTCTCAAACTAAAAACTGACACATGTGTAAGATGGGCATTGAACTGAAATCTTTAATATTGCTGGAATAATATCAGCCTTCGTTTGAAGAGCTGTCATCCCCATCCACTGTCGTAACTCTCTAATGTCTAAAATTTTGAAATTGGTCCATCCTAAAGTCTTATAAGGGGCCATAAATATTGATCCACACGTACGGAGTTCATATATTAATAACAATTAATAAATAATTCTCAAAAATATTAAAAAAAACTGAAACTAAATTTATGTATTGGTATATTAAGATTTAATAATATTTACAATGGTATAATAAGGAAATAAACATTTTTAAAAATATTGTAGAGTAAGACGACAGCACAGAGCATTGTATACAGTTCTATTGCGATTTGAGATCCAGTGGTCGTTGGCGCTACGAGATTGTCGCTTTTCATTGTTCATTGAACGTTTCTGAGGTGAACTAAGTTTAATATTTGTTATTTAATCACTAATAGTTACATAGAAAGTTGGAAGTGGTTATTATAAAATATACAGAAATATTATCAACTAAATATGCGCGTTTTTTAGCTTATTATAATGTTCATATAATGTACATATATATAAAACTCTTTCTGAATGACTCACAGATAAAACACAAAAAAACAACTGAATTAGAAAATTTTAATTGAAAGTAATGGGGATCCTATGAGGCCATTTTAGTAAATAATAGAAGAAAATCAGAAATTAGACGTTTGTTACAAATAAACTAATGTTCTTAACTTGCCGAAAAAAAAAACAAAATTATTCAATTTAACTCAATAATTATCTTCTGTTATTTGTTAATAATGTTCTGAAATGAAAATTTCCATTTACATGTTTCGTTCACTGATTTATGGCGAGTACAAAACGAGCGTGTCACTAGGGACGCATTCTGAGGGCAGTACTTATTGCGACTTCTACTTGCTCGCCCAAGTTATGTTGAAATTTATGTTGGGGCTCGAAGGCTGTTGTAAAACACGTTAGTGAAAATTAATGAGAACGTAATGCTCCACCAAAAGTATATGTTAGTTTTGAGCCTACAGTGTAATAGTTAAAAATTTAAATGTACCAATAGTTATTTTATTACAATAATGTAAAACATTTTTGCGTTTGCAAATAAATTGATTCTTTAATATAATAATGTAGTTCCTGTGTTATGCGGGATACATTACCATCTTCACATTGCCTGTTTTTGCCAATGATATCACATGTAGAGGCCGTCGTGGCGCTGTGGCACAAGCGTGAAACTGTAAACTCGACTCATATTTATTAATATTTTAATTTGTTAGCTCTGGGATCAAGGCAAAATGCAGTGTTAAGTTCCGCCACTTAACACGCAATGCTAGGAAATTTGTGCGGAGTGTCTTAAGACTAGGTTTTCTCTGTCCACCCTGCTATATGCGGAATACAGGTGAAGCTGTATATTGTTTTATATCACATATATTTCATCTACTAATTAATATAAAAAAAAAAACATTATTAACAAAATCCTTCAAAAAATACAAGAACTACTATTTAAACTCTATAGTTATTTCTATGTAAACATGTCAATAAATATTTGACCTTTCTGCTCCCGATCTAACCCGACGTTAAACATCAAACTTCGTCAGCCGCGGGGCTAATCTTCATTTTGTTGTTAACTTTATTGTTTGTGATTATGAATTGTGTAGGCTGGAGTTCGCCTGTTTTCTTGTTTAATGTTGACGAAAAAGAAACCAAATCTTAGAACAAATATAGGAAATACATAATATTTATATAAACATTGAAAAAAAAACATGTTACTGTAAGAAAATAAATTATAGAATTTTGAGCAAAAAAGAAATAATTATATCGACCTTACGAAGGTAATAATGGCTTATATTTAATTATAAAAAATGTGGTAAACATTGAAAAGTAATTTAATGTGATAAAAAATAACATTATTAACCCGAAAATTTATAATACATGTATAAGAAATTATTTTATACGAGTATATATATGTAACTTGAATTCAGTAAAATCATGGAATGTAATGAAAAGATAAAAAAATAAAAAAAAGTTAAAATGTATATATATAGAAAAAAAAAATACATTTCAAATTTATATTTGTAGTTCGTTTCTTATAAAATGAATGGAGACGCCAGCAAATATAAGTTTGTCAACTTTATTAGTCACGTAATCAAAACTTATGGAATATTTTTATTGCTAAGCAACGGTTTGCAAAGTTTGTTTGTTGTTATAAGAAAACGTCACCCAAAATGAGCTTGCTTAACGCATACATGGCGTGCGCTGACTCCACCTTATGAGATACATAAAAAAAATGTTTAACGAAAATATTGTTCTTTAAATAATGTTTAAAAAAAGTCCGCGATGGTATATGTTTATCTCTGAAGGTTGAGCAAAAGTAACCATTTTAATTAGCTTACTTTATATTTATCGGGTTTTTGTTGTATGTATTTTCTATAATTTGATATTAATCCTTATGAAAATGAATATAATAGGCACTTTTAGCATTTCATCTAGATTGAAATTACAGTTTACTGTTTAACATTCTAATAAATAATTAAGGAGATGTCACTGATTCGAAATGACCTAACCTTCGGGCGGCATAGTATGACCGACGCGAATGGGCAGATGACGTTGACGGTTTTGTAAATTTTCATACATATTCGAACTACTGTTAATTTTTATGTAATTATTTACTGTTTATAATTAATGCATACTTTTCTTTGGTTCTTCGCTTATTCGAGTAGTAGATTAGTTATTTTTATTAATTTCTTGGTGTGGTGTAAGTTGCGGGCCTGCGCGGCATCGGCATAATATTATTTAAGTATTAAGGAAAGAATTGTTGGTTATTTCATCTCGATTGGATGGATCTATACCGTTGTTATACACTTAATAAATTGTAGCTTTTTGGGATTTTATTTGATATTGCTCGCAAAACTTATTATATTTAATGTAGATAGGACTTTAGTTATTTCATATAGTACGCACGCAAAGAAAACGTGTAAAAAGTTTTTTTCCCGGATAATCAGTAAAATCGATCGGTAAATAATCGCTAAAATCGAATCAGTTTAGTTGTTCTGGANTTATTGTATTTGAGTATTATGTAAATAACATACACAATATAAAAAAAAAACATAGCACAACAAATTTAATTAATTTTTTTTTTAAATATTTATTTTACTTTGATAATATTAATAATGTAGCTGGTTTTGTTTAGTTTTTTTTATTAATATTTTATTTTGGTTAAGTTTACTTATAATTTTTTTCATTTTAATTAGTTACATATTTTCAAAAACCATTTCATAAATATATCTAATAAGCATTCGTATAGTTTAAGCGGGCGAAGCCGCGTCCGGGTCCGCTAGTATATATATAAAAGGACATATCCCAGACTGACTGAGGTAAGACTCACGCACAGCCGTAACCGCTGTGCGTAGAAACGTGAAATTTGGACAGATGTTTATTTTCATAATCTGGACATCCACTAAGACGGGATTTTGAAAAATTTTAACTCTAAAGGGATAAAATAGAGGTCGAAAGTTTGTACGGAAAAAAAACTAATTTGGCACCGATTTTTATAAAATTTGAAATTCAGACTTAAAAATATTTTATTGAACACATTTCTCATGGTTTTTTTAGAATTCACCCTTAAAGGTGCAAATAAGTGGGCGAAGCTGCGTGTGCCCACTAGTTATGAATAAAATTAGTAGTTATGAATAAAATCCTTTTTTTTCTCCTCTATCCTGAAAAATAAAATATAAATCTGACGGCAAAGGTTAGACGGCGACGGTGCCCGACGTCGTAAAACTTTAGTAATGTTTACGATGGCACCGATCTTGCACTTCGTAATGTTTTGTGTTTGTTATTTCTAAATTTAGTGCACACTAAATATATTTATTGCTGTAATATTTATTATAAAACGTGTGTATGTATATATGTTTGTGTCACAGAATTCATATTTTTTATTACATTAATTACTAATTGTATAGGTATCTTCTACAAGTAAGAAACAGTTGTTATTACTATTTTGTTGTTTTTTTATTATTTAACTAGCTAGTATATACTAATTATTACGGGGTGTCTTAACACGAGGTTCTCTCTGCCTACCCGTTGTGCGTTAAGCTGATTGATTTATTTAGTTTATTTACTAATTTGAAATATTAAAGCAATTTATAATTGCATAAATAACTGATTGTTATTAATTCGTGACAGGGTTCTGATCACTTTTTTGTGATTTCTTTGTTATAAATCAGCTTCACGGCTGTATCCCGCACTCAGCAGAGTAGGCAGAGGGAACTTAGTGTTCACAACACTCTGTTCCCCACTTTCCGCCGAATTTTGAAGTCATTGCGTGTTGAGTGGCGGAACTCAACGACGATCTTTGCATCGTCACCAGAGCGAAGAAATTGAAATATAAATTTAAATAAATATTTCATTTCCTCGAATAGGGCTCGAATCCACAACCGTCGCGTTACAGTCGCACCCTTGAGCCCCTGGGCCACGACGACCTCTAAGTAATAATTTGAACAAAATATATTTGTGTTTACATAACTGTTATAATAACTAAAAAAATTGCTTCAGTTGGAATATTTCAGGGTACGAATCTGGCAACAACAGGGTAGGAATCTGGCAACCTTGTATTAAGTTACTTTTATCATTTGCAGGTTATTTAGCGCGTAATTCTGAGAGTATTGTGGGTGAGACTGAAGAAATTAAAATAATCACCTCCTGGTTTATATAAGGATCATTGATTGATCAATGGCCGTCAATATAGCTTCCACCATGGTCGCTTCACCGATGATCATCTGGTACACCTAACCTACCGCTGGGCTGGGGCTATTTAAAGTAAAGGGGATGGCCTGGCCATGTTAGTTTCGATCGAAGGCTTTCGTTCGAGTGTGGCACGGGGCGCTTCTTGCAAACCTTCGAGCATACGGACGTGTGGTCCCTACGTACGCTGTTTCTTCTGCATATCAATGGCATGTTAGAGAATAGCAAAAATTACTATTGTCGGACAAACCAACAAGTCAGACACAAAATCCAACTTTTATAATTATATTATTCCCTTTTGTTATACATAATTTAATTCTATTTATATATACAATACTTTAATACTAATTCTAATAACAAGTTGTCTCGACAATATCTTAGAACGTAATGAACACGAGTGCCGTGTCGTTTGTATTTTTATTGGAAATCCACTGGAAAAGACGCAGCACACTACCGCCACTTAATACAGTCGGTAATAGAAACAATATCTCGGATATTTCGCGCTGTTTTTTGAAAGATGGCGTTGCGGCACTCTGTGCATGGAATTTCTTACGGTAACGAATCACCAAAGTAGTACTATATGTAACCTCAAATTATAGTAGAATAGTGTTTACTGCAGTCTCAACTACATATTTATTTTCCTTTTGTGAAAATGTGTATTTTTGTGCCAAATAAAGTATTTTTGCGGGGAATTTTATTGCACTACTTTATTCAGAAAAAATCTGCAGCAGAAGCACACAGAATTCTCGTTGAGACAATGCTTTGTCGAATACAACGTGCAGAGACTGGTTTAGGCGCTTCAAAAGTAATGATTTTGACCTTGAAGACAAAGAGCGTTCTGGAGCACCGACAAAATTTGAAGACAGAATTGGAGGCATTGCTTGAAGAAGATCCATGTCAGACGTTAGTAGAGCTCGGGAAAACGTTACAAGTAGATGCGTCAACAGTTTCAAAACGTTTAAAAGCGTTAGGAATGATCCAAAAGCAAGGGCATTGGGTGCCGTATGAGTTGAAGCCGAGAGACGTAGAACGACGTTTTCTCATGTGTGAATTGTTGCTTCAACGGCAAAAGAGAAAAGGTTTTCTGCACCGTATCGTCACTGGGGATGAAAAGTGGATTCACTACGACAATCCAAAGCGAAAAAAATCGTGGGGCATGCCGGGTCACGCATCAACATCGTCGCCAAAACCAAATATCCATGGTTCTAAGCTTCTTCTCTGCATTTGGTGGGATCAGCAGGGCGTAATTTATTATGAGCTGCTTAAACCTAATGAAACTATCACGGGAGCTCGCTATCGACTTCAGTTGATGCGTTTGAGTCGCGCTCTGAAAGAAAAGCGGCCACTATACGAGCAGAGACACGACAAAGTGATTTTATTACATGATAATGCTCGGCCACATGTGGCAAAACCAGTCAAAACTTACCTGGAAACACTTCAATGGGAAGTTCTACCCCACCCGCCGTATTCACCGGACATAGCCCCCTCCGATTACCACTTGTTTCGGTCGATGGCGCACGGTTTAAGCGAGCAGCGCTTCCATTCTTTTGAAGAAGCCGAAAAATGGCTTGATTCCTGGATTGCCTCGAAAGATGAGTCGTTTTTCCGACGGGAGATTCAATTGCTACCAGAGAGATGGGAGAAAGTGGTCTCTAATGATGTACAATACTTTGAGTAATGTCATTGTAAGCATTATATTTTAAATTATTTTTTTTTTAAACAAAAAAAACAGTGAACTTATTCAAGGTCCTGATATAAGTAAATTATGCTAACACTATGCAGATAATATCACACCTGTATACTCCGACAGTGCAGGACTTTCTTGGGAAAACATCGACCAGTGCCGAAATAAACTTATGTTTTCTGTTGAACCATTAATCGGAAATGTTTCTCTATATGGTGAAAGAAACCTAGCCCAATTTGGTTGCGCTTTATTCACTAAGAATACCCCATTTATCGTGTTATCAGTTTTTGAGAACATTCCTCTTAAAGCTGCACCCAGTATCAGTATATTGGATCTTAACATTTCGAATGTCTATCAGTATCGCGATCATCTGGAAAGCAAGAGTATGTTGACATCAAAGAAACTAGAGGTCATCGGCATAGCGAGACATTACGCCAAAACACCACCCAGGTTGGGCCTCATATGGAATACTATTCTCATCTTGAGGCTGGTGCACCCCAGTACAGCTGGGGTTTGCATACAAAGAAGATTCGCTGGGGATCCAATAATCTGTAAAAGGCTTGACACATTGGCTTTAAAAAGACTGAGCCATTATTATACCAAAATTAATTCATTTCTGATCAGCAGTTTTCATGATTGGCGAACAAAGTAACAGACATTCTCACAAACAGAAAGACAGACGGTCAGACAAAAATTCTGCTGAGTGGGTTTTAGCCTCTGCTATCGATATATTAACTGACCTATCTTTTTATTATATGTGTAGATTATGAAATAAATTATATATACTTAAAAAATACCATTTCAGAATCCATGATAAAATCCCATCTACAGTACCTACTAACTAAAAACACCTGCCTTAGGTAGGCAGGTGTTTTTAGTTAGTAGGTACTGTAGATGGCTAAAAGTCCATATGCAAAATTTGAGACTCCTGGCGCTTGTAGTAACGAGTTTCATACAAATTTTTAACCCCAAAAACAACCTCTCAGGAGTCGAATATTGCAAATTCCCGTATTAATAAGCATCTACGTCCTATAAATAACGTCCATACAAAATTTTAGATTCCTAGTACTTGTAGTAATGAGTGAGTGAGTGACCTTTCGATTTTATATAAATATATTTAAATATGTTTCAGTAAAGAATAAAATATAACTAATAATTACGCTATCAAAGAATTCATCATATTATATTGATCCAATGTGGTTCTTAGGCGATCCTTGGCACCATTTGCTCTCGACTTACGTTTAGAAACTTACGAGATGAGTGATGATATAAGACTCATGTGTTCACATATTAACTACTCTGATGAATGTGGTGCCAGCAGCTACCATCCGTGTTTGAACCCTTAATATAGCTTCGGCCATCATATTTGGCTGTGTTGATACTTAATTAAGGTTGCTTGTGCAGTCAGTGGTCACGTATTTCAATTTTGTATACAGTAAATATTGATATTTGTTGCGATAGATAATTTTTACGACATTTATGTGGAGTGTCGCCGTACTTGGAATGACAAATGAGAGAAAAAGGTAAACTTATGTCTAAGTCAGGCGAGGCCACTCGTGGTGCAGTGGCACAAGCGTAGTTGTGACAGGCTGTGAGTTCCATTCTCATTCGATGAAAATAAATATTTAATATTTTCATATCCTCGCTCTGGCGACGACTCAAAACGCGCCGTTGAGTTCCGCCACCCAACACGCAATGCCCCCAGAAATCAGAGGATGGTGGGAAACGAAACTTATGGGATGGTCTTAATGGGAACGGAGAGTCTCAACACTAGGTACGCAGGTTCGCTCTGCCTATCCTACTATGCGCAAAAAAATCAAGAGCATGTTCAATTTATAAAATTGTTAATTTTTCATTAAATTATTAACAAATTGGAGAACCGCATCCAATGTTTATAAATTCGTTTTAATATGTAAAAGAAACTAGTTCTCATTTAAAAATATATTGGTCTTTCCATGAAAGTTAAAGTTCAGTTTAAATTTCACGAACGGTTCCTGAATTTCAGATAAATACAAAGCAAATAGATGATTACAGGTCCGCATATTGTAATAGCGGTAACGTAGCCGCCTCACTTGATGTATCGTATCCGGGCCGTAAGTTAATTAGTGTTGAAAGCCTGTTTAGTACTATTTAGGTTTTTGTTTTTCATTATAATATATTAAATTTAGATAGAAAAATAAAATAAATCAGCTTCACGCTGCATCCCGCACACAGCAAAGTAGGTAGAGGGAACCTAGTGTTAAGACACTCCGTTCCCCACTTTCCGCCGAGTTCTGGAGGCATTGCGTGTTGAGTGGCGGAACTCAATGCCGCGCTTTTGCCTCGACACCAGAGCGGAGAAATGATCGAACCCACAATCAGTCGATTTTACAGTCACACTTTGTACCCCTGCACACGACTGGCCTCTTAAAATTTAGATTTTATTTATAATAAGCATTATATATTTTTTATCGAGACGTAGTTACGAGTAAGCGGAGAGAATCTAATGTCGAGACATTCTATACTTTGCTTTTCCAACGGAATTTGTTTAGTTTCAGAAATAAGATCGTGCTTTGTCACAGCAAAGAAATGAAGATAATTAATTTATATATAATGGCATTTGAAGCCCATTCGGTGTACCACGTTCTCATTTATTATTACAATTTTTAATAAGATTTTTTTGACCCTATATACATATACATAAAATATTATCGAAACAACTGTCACTATAATAGTATAGTATCCAGATTCATTAAAATCTTTATGACGTTGAATATATTAGTTAAATAGATTTAAAATTTAATACTTATTACTAAAGTAGGCCTTATTTGTTGATATTTCGTAAAATATACTAATTTACCATAATTTTATAACACATACACCTACATACATAAATAACAAAAAAAACTAACCATTCTTTATTACAGAATTTTTAAAGCGGAGCCCTCGTAATTCAAGTCAGGATTTCACCTTAGAAAAAGTAAGTTTACCAGGACAACAAAGAGAGGCCAGTCCCCCAAGAGTAATTTATACGTGACCGCGTAGTCGCAGCCCCTGGGGGACTCGCGGGCCGTTTCGGCTTGCGTGTCCCACTCAACTGACAGCCAACTTCGAATTTACACTGCTATTTTTATAATGTTGTTTGTCTCGAAAAACCTTATAAAGAATTCATTTGGTTGTACGTTTGTTTCCGTTTAATATTATTACGTTGGTTTGTAGATTTATATCTCTACGAGGCCAGTCGTGGCGCAGCGGCACGAGGTGTGACTGTAAAACCGACTGGTTGTGAGTTCGATCCCCACTTGAGGAGATGAAATGTTTACTTAAATTTATATTTTCATTTCTTCGCTCTGGTGTCGAGGTTAAGCGCGGCGTTGAGTTCTGCCACTCAACACGCAATTCCTCCAGAATTCGGCAGAAAGTGGGGAACGGAGTAACACTAGGTTACCTCTGCCTACCCTGCTGTGTGCGGGATACAGCGTGAAGCTGAATTAACATAGTATGGTGTTTACTGTTTGGAAACGTGTAACAATATGAAGGTAGTTGGGTTCGAATTCGCGCATCTTGGAAGTCGTCCAAGGAGATCGCATGCAGAGCCAATTTTTGTAGTTAGCGTCTCTTTAGGAAGATTTTCGCGGAAATTCCGCATTTTTGTTTTATTGATTTACCTATGCAACGTTTAAAAAAATGTTAATATACTAAATCCTAGTCTATTATTCTAACAAAGACACGCCATTACCTAATATAGGTAGATAAGAACGTTAAACTACAAAATTGTATTATTTTGTATAATACCTGACCGGCAAAATAAAGTGGTTTTATAATAAGAACAGACGACCGCTTAAACCTTAAAGTACACACAGACAACATTAACATCGACATCATATTAACTTAACGTAACACTGGCGATGTAGTTATATAATATGAAAGTTTAGTTTCCAATTTTATTAGCTTAAATTCCTTGTGTATCGTTTATTCGCCTAGTTTACTTTTTGTGTTTTTTGAGGTAAAATATAATTAATTATGAATAAAAATATATTTAAATTTAGACCACTTTTTTATTTTAAACCACTTTAGTTCTAGTTCCCAATAATATCGATTTCGCTTGTTTTATATTTTTAATATTTACGATTTATCCTATAATATGCTTAATAATGGCAGAGCCTAGTGTAATGACACAATCCTCCCCCTGCACATCGAACCTCCAACCACTGCGATTTCGGTCAGACATGTTCTCACTGCGCCACTATGGTCTTTTATCTAAATCAAATAATATCATATCAGCAGTCCCACACAATTATATTAATTATCTTCATAATAATTAGGATCATATTTTTTGGGTTACATTAACTATATCACCGATTTGGTGTCAGTAGAAAATTATATATTTCCACGTGGGAAATCGAAGCCTATAAATGGAATGCTTGCCGTACCCACCCTTATAATTAACTTTATCTCAAATGAGCCGCACGTCTATATGATCATTGCGAAGTGACTGTAATTAAAAATATTATTTTTATATTATATGTACCAGAATTATCGTTAATAAATGGTGAAGAAATATTTATTATAGAAAGAAAGTTTATTCATCTGTTGCTTTTTTTTGCGTCACGTTGTATCCCGCACACAGTAGGGTAGGCAGAGGGAACGTAGTGTTAAGATACTTCGTTCCCCACTTTCTGCCGAATTCTGGAGGCATTGCGTGTTGAGTGGTAGAACTCAACGCCGCGCTTATCCTCGACACCAGAGCGAAAAAATGGAAATATAAATTTAAGTAAATATTTCATCTCCTCGAGTGGGGATCGAACCCACAACCAGTCGGTTTTACAGTCATACTTCGTACCGCTGCGCCACGACTGGCTTCACTTTTTTATTTACATATTTTAATATTATAAGTGGTAATATATTATTGTTGAACTCACGACATTCCTGTTTGGAATTTTGACCCAAATTCAATAATTTTTTGAAATTCTTTTTAAAACCAAACAATATTAAACATTTTAGTTATTTCACTAAATATAATACACAATAAAAATATTACATGCAAAACATAAAGTAAAATGATCGACAATCCATTGTTGAAGGAGAACTCGTAACTAGGCGTATCAGATGCAGCGTACGTCAGTACAATTTATGTTAGTATAAATATCTATGGAGCTGGGATTGAGTGGTTATTTCAATCAGTCTCATGTAACGCAACGTGTGCTCTGGCCGATATCTTAACTCAAATGGACCCTATTTGTTTCCTGTCTCCCGCCCCCATACTCTCGCTGTTTTGTTATGCAATATTATACCTGATACAGGTTTCTATCTATGGGGAAATATGCATATATTTGTAGGTATATTTTCATCAAAGAATTGTATTCAGCGGTAGTAAAAGAATATTATATATTCCTTCAACATAAAATAAATACTAATATTGAAATATATAAATAAAATAAATCAGCTTCACGCTGTATCCCGCACACAGGAGGGTAGGCAGAGAGAACCTAGTGTTAAGACACTCCGTTCCCCACTTTCTGCTGGATTCTGGAGGCATTGCTTGTTGAGTGGCAGAACTCAACGCCGCGCTTTTGCCTCGACACCAGAGCGAAGAAATGGAAATATAAATTTAAGTAAATATTTCATCTCCTCGAGTGAGGATGGAACCCACAACCAGTCGATTTTACAGTCACACTTTGTGCCGCTGGGCCACGACTGGCCTCTGAAATATATATACATATGTACTTAATTAAACATCTTAATTAATTCATTCATAAAAAAAAATACTAAAAACACTTGCATAAACTCAAATTTCAGAGTACACGGCAATATAATAAACTAACAAAATTAAACTAGAACAACATAAGTTATAGTTAATCTAATTAGAGATTTCAAGAGCCACGAACATCCATCCGATGAGGTCAACAAATCAATAAACACAACGTTATAAAATACAACTGGCCTATTGAAAGAAAGATTTTAAAAGCAATCCCAACGGTTTCATTTGCTCTGGTCGTTTTAGTTGGTTCCGTGGAGTGCAGCTGGTTTAATATCCATCCGATCCCCGCAAATCCGAATGTTAACGCTGACAGATGTTGATGTCTATCCACGCCGGTGGATGGTGGCAAACCTTGCGGAATTTCCAGTTTGACTGTTTAATCCCCGCTGTGGTGCGTTCCATCGACTCGTGTGTACGGATTTTATTCTTGTAGTCTTGTACAAACAACGGATTATTACGTATCGTATGTGTGTGTGAGGCAAATTTACACTTGAACAGTTGTATAGAGTTTATCTCTGTATAACAACGATTTTTATTAGTATTAGTGATATTTTCATTTTCAAATAAATTAATATTTTAGAAAAAAAATATTGAGGCCGGTCGTGGCTTTGGGGCACAAGGTATAACTGTAAAACAGACTGGTTGTGGGTTCGATCCCCACTAGAGGAGATGAAATATTTACTTAAATTTATATTTCGATTTCTTCGCTCTGGTGTCGAGGTTAAGCGCGGCGTTGAATTCTGCCACTCAACACGCAATGCCTCCAGAATTCGGCAGAAAGTGGGGAACGGAGTGTCTTAACACTAGGTTCCCTCTGCCTACCCTGCTGTGTGCGGGATACAGCGTGAAGCTGATTTATTTTTTTTTTTATAAATGAATTCGAGACCGTCATGGTACAGTAGTACAGCGACTGTAAACACGATGGTTGTGGCTTTGATTTGAACTCAGATGATTGATGATTATATTTTAATTATTTTTTTAATAAATAATGAAACTATTTTTTATTTATAAATTATTATTCTCAATTATATCACTAATATATTAAAAAAACGCTTACTCAATGTTATCTTTTACACTTCTAAGGCGTCAAAC
Source organism: Heliconius hermathena (assembly GCA_013403705.1). NCBI lineage: Eukaryota > Metazoa > Arthropoda > Insecta > Lepidoptera > Nymphalidae > Heliconius > Heliconius hermathena. The sequence goes on along the minus strand of JAAIXJ010001760.1, from coordinate 189,297 downwards.
ACCTATAGAGTATAAATAAAGGAACAATATAACACGTCTCTTCAAAATATAATATAGTGATTGCATCGTACATGAAAACATGTTATTACCCGCTCAATCCTATTCCAGCACGCATCGACTTGATTTTACCTCATTCCTCCCCTCCCGGATCTCCAGATAAGTTCTCCCCATAGCGTTATATAAATAAATTGTTGCCTCTCTTCGTTGCCTCTGGTTTCTAAGCTTTTTTCTCGCCATATCACGCTTTGAAAATTCTCCATTCGATCCTATATCCAATTGTATTGTGATTGCTTCGAACATGTGACTATGATAATATCTAATATCTTAATGTTTTCAAACTGTTTCCTGATTTCTTTGGGTTGGAGGATGTCGAAGCTTATTAGATTATTGTTATTTATTATGTGGATTGTAGTTTGTTTAATTTACTTACAAGTTCCTAAATGGCTGGTGGTGATAAAATTTTATCGTTAAATGTTTAATATATTATTTTGTCTCTCTAATCTATTAAAGATTAGACAGATAAAATGTACAAGTAAACAAAAATAAAGTTTATATTTAGATACTTAGTGATTGGCTAAAACGCTTAACCTGTGTGCTTAAATACAGTTAGACTTTGAGAAAAATATTGTGTAGATTTTTACACTATATTTTACGTACATAGTGGCCAGTCGTGGTGCAGGTGATACTGTAAAATCGACTGGTTGTGGGTTCGATCCGAACGCGAGGAAATGAAATATTTACTTACATTATATTTTCATTTCCTTCGCTCTGGTGTCGAGGCTAAGTGCGGTTCCGCCACTCAACACGCAATGCTTCCAGAACTCGGCGGAAAGTAGGGAACGGAGTGTCTTAACACTAGGTTCCGTCTGCCTACCCTGCTGTGTGCGAAATACAGCGCAAAGCTGGTTTTTTTTCATACATTGTTATAGGTAATCTAACCATATATTAATAATGTTAAATTGATTACTTAATGTAAATTGTACTTTTTGTGATAGGTTAGCTGAAATGTCTCATTGAAATTTCGTGGAAAATGGACAAAGGTATAGCAGAATATGAACCCGCATGCAGGTATTAGGTCAAAAGCTCTAACCAAATAAACTAGAACCTCTGTTAGAGTTTTTTTTAAAAAGCTCCTTCGTATTTACGGGAAATGCTAGTAACTTGAAATATAATTTTATAACACATTTTTCTGAATACACAGAAAATATTACAACTTTAATAAATATTTGGATTATGATAGTAAAAATGGTAAAACCATTTAATTTCTTTTCAGAACCTATATGATTATTAGATACTAACCTAGCCTAAAGGACAGATTCTAATAATTTTTTATAATATATATATTTTTATTCGAATTATTAGTACAAATTGCTTTCTGCTAAATATAACATTTTCCATACATTTTAATTCTATTAAGTAATTAACGTCTAGGATTTCGTTTTCGCTTCGTTAGAAATGGTAATTAATAATAATTAATTTCGTATTGCAAAATTCTGATCGCGAATCACTTCAGGTATTTGATTTTGGTATTTACGTGAGGAATTCGGCACAGAATTCAAAGAATTTATTCCAAAAAGTACTTTTGATTACTTAGAGAAAATATTTTGCAGAATTTCAATGCAATAACAAAGTTAGAAAATCGGCGCAAGGAGTTTAATGTTGTTGAAGACATTGATTTCCCTTTTTTTTTAACTTGACGCTGTATCCCACGTGAAGCAGAGTAGGCAGAGGGAGCCTAGTGTTAAAACACTACCCTCTTTCCACCAAATTCTGGAGGCACTGCGGAACTCAACGCCAAAGCGTAGAAATGAGAATATTATACATTTCATTTCCTCGACTGGAAATCTAAGTCAAAACCTATCACGTTTACAGTCACATGCTTGTGCCCCTGTGCCACGACAGGCCTCTAACCTCCCCCCTCTTTTTCTCTGTTGTTTATAAATCATAGAATACTATATCAATTCCTTTTAAAAATAAACAACGTTAATGAATAAGTATAACAATATTTTAAAACAGCCAAATTATATGCAAACTTGTTAAGGAGGTTTATCATAAAAGAGGATGCAAATTAATTTTATTAAGATGAGCGTTGTATGCGCTTACATAATTATATAATACGAGCAGAGCGCCGCGCAGCTTGGAAAACGAAGCGTTGTCAAAGAAATCTAGATTAAAGTAGATAAATAAGCAATGTCTTTCTGATATTATTTTAAAATTCACTTGAATATTTTAATAAATTCAGAAAAATTATTAATTACTATATATTTTTTGCTATTCATATAATATATTCATTTAATTTATTTCAACATTTTCCATAAGGATTAAAATCATTATGGAAAATGGCGACCACCTTGATAATACTATCAGTTTGATATAAATTATTGTAATTAATTATAATCTCTAATTTCTCCAAAATATTAAAACGTAAGTATATGTAAAGCTATGCTACCCTACTACCGGCGGGACACAACATGAGCCTGAAAAAAAAGGAAATTTTTTATTGTAATTTCAAAAGTGTAAAGAAAGTAAACGTTGTAAAAAAATTAAAATTAATTTAATTAGACGAGTTTAGTATAGAATGTCTATCATATTAATATTCACTGTAGATTACTTTGAACGGGCTTGCTCTTTATTAACAGACCATGGCTTATCATGTCCACAAAGTGTGTGTGTAAAATCGACTGGTCGTGGGTTCGATCCCCACTCGCGGAAATTAAACATTTTTAAATTCAACTATTTTAACCGGATTTATCTTGTATATTTGGTATTTTACATTTTTGGAAACCCGACGTTTCGAACACTTTGTAGTAGTCCGTGGGTACGGATAGACTGAGGTGGCATTATTCTGTCAGTTGACATAATTATTATATCAAACTACCGCCAACGATTTTTTAATTGTCTCGCGTACTGCCCTGGATTCCTGCAGAATGAGCTGATTGTATCTTGCCCTCTGGTATGGTGGGTTTTAGACTTCAAAAATTTTTTGAGTAGATCCCAGGCGGCAGAAAATTTCCAGCCAACCTCTATTGAAATTAGGATGTTTTTGTATTTCAATAGCCTCGCGGATCTTTCTAGGAATGAATCTGTTTTCCTTGGCGAGGATTTGGGGCTTATCAAACCTAATATTTATCCACAGTGTGCTCACTCAAAGGTTTTTAAATTTTTTAATAAAAATTTCCACATAAAATTTTGCAAATGAAGTGGAGCAACTAATAGTTGTTAGTTGGACAAGTTAACAATAAAAGACGAGATTGAACATTTAGTTCTATTGTACAATAACCTATTATTAGTAGGCTATATATATTTTTTGCGGGCGCCTGTTGTTCTTTTTTTAATTTTTCTGAGAAAATTTTTGGTTAGCTATTAATATATTCTGGGGTGGTCATGGACCAATCCCCACTCTTCCTAGGCCTATGCCTAATATATCATTTCCTCGACTGTTCATCGAATCCACTACCTGTCACGCTTACAGTCGCACGCTTATACAACCGCGCCACGACTCACCTCAACCACAACTGATAATTGGCTATATCATCCACGTTAATCCTATCGAAGCACAATCATTTTTCCAATTACCCTATCAATAACCTTTGCGGAGTTAGAAATCAAAAAATAAGTGTAATAAATTTGAGAAGGTGGTTTCCATTAATTCAGGGTACCTTGACGAGGGTCGAAAGTTTAGCGGATTATAACAAGTGGCAGCACTAACTGTCACGAGCAGACCTGGCCGCACCACGCCTCGCGGCTTAATCGCCAAACTTTCCCCTACTATTGGAGTTTTTGTGGAATTGCGTTCGCACCGCTAATTTATGCGCCCACTGAATGGAGAGAGCACTCGATTCATTTTACTCGCATTATGTATTCAAGACGTATTTTAATCGAATACGTATTCGACACCTTGGAAGGGAGAGATTTTTTTCAAATCACAAAATGTATTGTTCATTTTGGATAATGTGCTAGGTAACCTGTTTTGTATTAATGTGTATGTATATAAAAGTAAAAATTATTATATTCCTTTATATTTAGGGTTTTCGAAAATTAAAAATATTTTTATTATTTTTTTTTCTTTTTTTAGTTTCATGTTGTATACCGCAGATAGCAGGGTAGGCGGAATAAATCTGGTAGTTTATTGAAATGAAAATATTAAAATAAAAAAATATTAAAGATTTGCCAGCGAGAATTGAATACACACCGCCATGTTTACGAATCACAACCATCGGATCACGACTGTCTTATTTTAATAGCCTAAATAAAAATAAAAATATATTAGTCGTGCCATCTCTGGAAATAGGTACATATTACTAAGAAGAGACAAAACTATTATTCATGTAAGTTCTAATAAATGAGGATAGATAGCAGCATGTCTCACCTTCACGCCATCTATTTCTTATATAAGGAAGTTCTTGGAATCTGCTCAAAGTTATTAATTTTATTACTATGTGACGTCGACAGATGGCTGTATATGTAAAATATTCAAAACGTATTTTTGAATAACGTAGCGCCATCTGATGAGCCGTGTAGTTGCAGCGTGTGAAGTGTCTTGTGTGTACGTTTTAAGAATAGGTATAATAAAAATTATTATATTTTTTTATATTAATATATATTTTTAAAGAAAAAAAATGAAAATATTTTACAATTTATTGGAAAACTGATGTACTCGTGAATTTTTATATTAATTGCCTGAGACCAGTTGTGACGCAGGGGCACAAGGGGGCGTGCGACTGTAAGCTCGAGAGGTTATGGCTTCTATTCCCACTCGAGGAAATGAAATATTAAATAGTTTTAGTTTTCTCTCTCTGGTAACCCCGAAAGCCACTCAACACACAATGCCTAAAAACAGCAGACAGTGGGAAACGGGACTTAAAACTAGGTTTACAGATACTCTCTGCCTCCCTGCTATGTGCGATGCGTTAAGCTAAAAAGTATACTAGTGCTTGATGGAAGGATTGCTCTGATATCCAATAAAATGTTATGAGTAGGTAGCTCTATTCCTACACCGCTTGTAACTCAAACAAATCTATATTATTTAACTTAATCGAAGAATGTTAGACGTTAAATAATGTTGTATCAGTAGTTGATTATAGCACAACAACAGCTGCATATTTGTCTTGGCCATGGGCCATGGTCATTTTAATTATCCTAGGAAATTACGTGTCACGCGTAGAAGTAATAAAAGCCGTAACAATTGCCAAAAGGACTACTAGTTTACTTGCGAATTGTGAGTGATACACTCGTCATTGATATAATAGCACTAAAAGAAGTGTCCAATATTTTTTTCTTTTGTTTTATTTTTAGAACTTTAAGAAAGATTAAAATTTTTTAAAGTACCACGATAAAATAAGTGAATACGTATACTATACTTTTATTTTCTCGAGGCAATGCGGGGCGTTGAGTTCTGCCACTCAACGCGCAATTCCTCCAAAATCTGGCAGAAAGTGGGGGACGGAGTGTTTTAACACTATGTTCCCTCTGCCTACTCTACTTGTGCGGGATGCAGCATGAAGCTGATTTTTTTCAATTTTATCACTACCGAACAACTTTCGTCTTATTTTATCACACAATCATTTTTCACAAATATAATCGTGTCGGAAATACCAAATAAATTTAGATAGTGCAAAAAATAAATATTCCCCAATTACTAGAAATTTTAATTTAAAAAAATAATCAAAATAATGAGAATCAACACACATACACACAAAAATAAAATATTAATCAAATCTCAACTAAAATGGATAACATTAGGTAGGTACCTACTTATTTCTTATTCCAACATCAAATGAGTGCGTTAGTCGCGGCGTGAACGCTAGACGGGTGTTCAAGACTCATCAGTCGCCTCTGGCTGAATACGGGATCTCATATGCAAAATGTTTGCTCTGACAAATTACCCTATTATTTTAAGATCTGTGGAACGATAGGGATTTTGACTTTATCGCGGCTTTGCAACGGTGCTGCCAAATTGCACTCGATTTATTAAAGGATTGTGTAGGCATAAAATAACGCGCGATTCTATTGAGGGATAAAAATGTCAATATTTAATAGACTAGCTAGTAACGTGTTATGGATAAATATGGTTAAGTTGTGGATTTTTTGAGCTTCACACTGTATTCCGCATGTAGCAGGGTAAGAGAGAACCTAGTGCTAAGTTACTCCGTTCCTCACTTTCTGCCAATTTTTCGAGGCATTGTTTGTTGAATGGCGGAACCCTACGCCGCGTTTTGCCTTACCAGAGCAAAGAAATAACATTATATATAAGTAAATAGTTCATTTCCCCGAGTGGGCATCGAACCCAAAACCGCCGTGTTTACAGTCATCCGCTTGTGCTTCTGCGCCACGACGGCCTCAAAATCTAAGTCCAATTTGTGGATAAATTGCATAAATGCAATTAAGTTAGAACTAAAACAATGCTAGTGCAAATTACATTTTTAAAAAGGTTGATCCTTAGTTGATTTACTGACCTTATTAAAGAAAACCGGGATTATAATGCCAGAAAGAAGTAGAAATGCCACTTAAATTTTTATTTTATAATATAATTTTATTGACCTTTTAAATTTAATTAACTATAAGGTATGAGTGTGTTAGTTTAGTCTAAATGCTTAATGGCAAATAATCTAAACCTGGTATCATCGGGGTTGGATCTGTGAGACCCGTCACTTATAGTTCAGTTATTATACTCCCCTCAGTAGCTGGATCTGTTGAGTTGCTTTATTCGTAGCACGAAACATATTAGTCGTGGAACAGTAGAGATACTTATTTAGAAAACGTATACGATTTCCTAAAGGCGGGGGTTCAAATACCGCTACGTTCAAATTTTTATACGTTTTCTAAATAAATATTTTTCTTTCCTAAGTGTCGACAACACTTTAAAAATGTCAAAAACGATAGAGGTATTTTATACGAGTATAACGTTAAAAAAGATGATCTATACCCGAAGCTAATTAAAAAATTTCGCATTGTGTAACATCGCGGCTTAAATTATTTAATTATTGTAATGACAAATAACAATAATGAGGCCAGTCATGGCTCAGGGGCACAAGTGTGTGACTGTAAACACGACTGGTTGTGGGTTCGATCCCTACTCAAGTTCATTCTGTTGTCGAGGCAAAGCGCGGCGTTGACCTCCGCCACTCAACACATAATGTTTTCGGAATTCGACAGAGAGTGGGGGACGAAGTATATTAACACTAGGTTCCCACCTTCCCTGTTGTGTATAGGTGAATGTGATTCATTTTTTTTTTTATTTTTATATTTTATAACAATGATCATAAACAACTAACGTCTATAACAGTTTATTTCCTCAACACATCATAAATACATTAAGAAAATTAATCAAAATTAACTCGTTTATTTTACATGTTACCGGCCCAACTATATATATAGATCTCATCAGAGACTACATGTTTTGATACGGTCAAATTATAAGTTTACACATCTGCCCAAAAAAAGTCTTGTCTATCCGTAACATCAGAAAAGCATGACGTTCAACCCTCTCGCCAGCAAACCGTTAAAATGAATTATACTAAATTAAAAACAGGGATTCACAAACATTTTTTAACTTGTACGTGTATGATATGGAGAGTGAAATATTATTTATTAATATTTTCATTTCTATATATTTCTATTTTCATTTCTATATCCATAGAGGCCAGTCTTGGCGCAGTGGCACAAAGTGTGACTGTAAAACCAACTGGTTGTGGGTTCGATCCTTCCTCGCGGAGATGAAATACTTATTTAAATTTATATTTCCATTTCTTCACTCTAGTGTCGAGGCAAAGCGCGGCGTTGAGTTCTGCCACTCAACACGCAATGCCTCCAGAATCCGGCAGAAAGTGGGGAACGGAGTGTCTAAACACTAGGTTTCCTCTGCCTTCTCTGTTGTGTGCGGGACACAGCGTGAAGCTGATTTTCATTTCTTCGCTCTGGCACCAAAGCACACAACGGACGAAGTGTAAACGCGACAGGTTGTAGGTTTGACTTCTACTCGGAGAAATTAAATATTTAATATATTCATTTTCTCATTATGATAACGAGGCAAAAACACTGCGTCGAGTTTCGGCACTCAACAAGCAATGCAATCAAATTTGGAGAATTTTGGAAGAAAGTGAGGAACGTGTCTTTATAAGAACGGAGTGTCTTAACCCTTGGTTCCCAAGTTCCCTCTGCCTACTCTGCTATATGGGTAATACGACGTGAAGTTTTAAAAACAATAAAAACTTATAAAATTTATCTATATTTTATACATAATATATGAACCTATATAAAAAATATTAAATCCATTTACTTCCAAATTAATATATTATTAATGAGAATTTGAAAAGACAATAATTATTGTTTACAATATATTCATATTTCCAAAAAAGGTTGAGCATCCCTAACTTCGTAGGCGAAATGCACTTATTAAGCTCCTTATCCAAATATAAAAAGTCGTGATTATCATTTAATTTCATAGCTAGACCGCGCTCATTGATTGTGACTTGGGAGTGGGAAACGCGTGCTCCCTCGGAGACACCTGCTCGGCTCTTCCGTCGCTGATGGGGTTAAATCAATATTTAGATTTACATTATTCATTTTTTGAACTTCTAATGTTAGCTGATATCAATTTATCCACTTACCTTTTCGTATACATTTTAATCACGTGTCCTATATATTATATCTTGAGTTTCTTAACATTCATATGGTGATTTTGTTGCAATTTTATAATAGTACAGTACCAAGACGCTATTGGTATTTAGGTGTTTGTGACGTGTATAAGCACTGGCGGAATGTTTGTCTTACAAATAGACCGATCTATTGTCTATATACTTTGTTGTATTGAAATTGCCATTGAAATTTCCGCCTAATAAACTAACTTACAATGAATGCTAATTACAAAAGCTTTATAGAAGTTTTTCTTTTATTAAGCGTCACGCTGTATCCCGCGCACAGCAGGGTAGGCACAAGAAGAAAAGCAAAATATATGTAAAAAAAAGAATTTATCCATCTTGGCGTGTTATTGATTTCGTAGTATTCATTATTTGTATCAATTTAAAAATAATACCGGTCAAGTGCGAGTTGAACGAGGTTTGCATACCAATTTCAGGATTGTACGTCAACGGGAATCACATATTATAAAAGATAGACTTAAGATTTGCGGACGTGTGCTTCATACGTTATACTCAGTTTGTATGTAATTTACTACAATTACAAGTTTGTATTAGTTTTTATCTGTAATATAAATATATTTTCTATTTTTTATAATTTTCATAGTAGGTATGTCTACGGGAAATACTATGTACATTTTAAATAATAAAGTTGTCAAATATAACTGGTGTGGTGAGTCTTGCTACAATGGTTTTCTAATTTCATAGCCTAGCAGATCATTTTAAGAATATATCTGTTCTCCCTAGGGAGGGTGTGGGACTCATCAAACCTGATGCAGAGGCTGGGTTTATCCGCTATATGCTCACACACAGCAATCTGTACTTTAATAGAGAAAACGGTTGGGAACTATTTAAATATCTCAAATCCACTACACCACAGGGCCAGATACAGTCGGCTCAATGAGAAAGGAGGAATAATTTAATAAAATAGTACTGTATACTGGCAGAAAGATGCCACGTCAGTCGATTGTTAAAACCACGGACTACTGCTAAGTATTCGAAACGTCAAGTTTCGAAAAATATATAATAATAACGCGATTAATCCGGTTAAAGTTTAATTTAAAATTTATAATAACTATTAATAATTTAAGTTCTTATATTTAAGCATTTCAAAATCTCCTGCGATACTAAAATCTGTATGATTTGAGTTACTATTAGGATGTTATAGGATACCTACTTATACTCGTAATTTTGAACGCGCTGAGTTTCGCAAAAGAGCGAAGAAATGTAAATAAATATATCATTTCTCGTGTGGATCGAACTCACAACCAGTCACTTTTACAGGCACATTTTCTGCCCCTGCGCAACGGCTGGCCTCACTAACTTTAATGGAGTAAGTTAAACTAGGACAAAATACTGTAATAATTAAATTAAACATTAAATTAGCTTCACGCTGTATCCCGGACACAGCAGGGTAGGCAGAGGGAACCTAGTGTTAAGACACTCCGTTCCCCACTTTCTGCCGAATTTTGGAGGCATTGCGTGTTGAGTGGCAGAACTCAACGCCGCGCTTAACCTCGACACCAGAGCGAAGAAATGGAAATATAAATTTAAGTAAATATTTTGTCTCCTCGAGTGGGGATCGAACCCACAACTAGTCGGTTTTACAGTCACACTTTGTGCCACTGCGCCACGACTGGCCTCTCCTATAATAATAATGTATAATATATATTAATAAATTAAAACTCGAATTTACGTAGCGAGCAATTTTGAAATTGACAGATTCCGAGCAGGAAATATCTTTGTATATAATCAAAATTCTCACGGATAACAATCAAGGTTCAACGTCTGAAAGGCACAGTTGAAAAACTGACGTATAAAAAAATCAATAAAAGAAATTTTTATCTTAGATTGATTGGTTCAGTCTGACCCTTTACCGATGCGCCTGTTTTTATAGACTTTTACAAAAAAAGGAAATGTATCTGTGTTTATTTGTGACAATTTGCTTTGTCGGTTTAGGCCAATTTACATTTGAAAAGAGGTTTTTTTTTCGTGTCGAACGAAGCGACCTGTAACAACCTGGTGAATGACACAGGTAGTATATCGTGTAGTGGGTGGGTAGATCTTGATATTTGCTAAAATTAATATATTATTTTTATATTTCAAAACCAGAACAAACTGAAATACAGGCATTTTATTACATTTAAAAAGTCATGCTCTCGAGTGTGTTTGATGGCGAAACCATTGCTTGTTTGTTAGTGAGTGTCCAAGTTCTAATGACGTCAATAATGATAAAATTTCTTTTTTTTTTGTTTAAAATTAAAACATGGAAAGTGTAGTGTTTTCTAATTGCTGTAACGGTTATTCTTAACAATTACTGCACAAAGTTGTATCAAGACTACTTTATCGTCGTTCGCGTCGCAGAAGTAGATTCTCTTGATCCGAAACGGGCCGGGATATAGATGTAATCATTCATCAATCGCCGTTCGTCACTGCGACCGCACACTGCACTCTTCGCTAATCGTTAGCTAAAGGTCAGCTGACTGTCACATGGACTAGTCCAATTTCATCTTATTTAAACATCATTTGTGGCATGCTTGACGCTGTATCCTATACATAGCATGGTGGGAACCTGGGAACATAGTGTTAAAACACTTCGTTAACTGTAAGACTCCATCCACTTACGTTCTCCAATTTCCGCCGATTTCTGGACGCATTGCGTGTTGAGTGGCGGAACTCAACGCCGCGCTTTGCCTCGTTACTAGAGCGAAGGAATGAAATTATTAAATTATTTCATTTCCTCAACTGGGAATTTAACTCATAACCTGTCACGTTTACTGTCGCACGCTTACGCCCCTGCACCACGACAGGCCTTGATGAATCTATTTCTTAAAGAGATGGTTAAGATTTTTTTAATAAGATTTTTCAAGATGGGTATAAAATCGATTGAACGTCGGTCGAAGGTTAAATTGCTACGATACCTTGTAATTTTTTATCTACCGGCAAAAGATACACAAATTGTAATAATACAATAAATAATATAGCAATATTAGCGTTTCAATATAATTTAAAATATACTAGTTGCAGACAAAATAATAAATATATTGCCTCAAAACATGATTCATCAATTTGATGTAAATTCAGATATTATGTAACAAAATTATCCAATTCTACTCGATATTTTACTATCGTCAGATAATCGAGTAGCATTCGATATAATACAAGTAATGTAATTGCAGTCATGCAAATAAATCATAATATCTTTCACAGATATTACTATGGGGATCACGACACTAGTATCACATAAACTAGCGGTCGGCTTATAGCGCCAACACTGGGGAATAATGCGCGCGCGCAGGCTACTGCTGTACGCAAACTCCACACAATACGTGGTAATCAGCGATATGTCTAATATTTTATATGAAATAGATTTATCTACTTATAAGATAATTTATACTTTCTTTTTTTCTCTTCTTCATATTTATTTTAATTTTGTATATCCATTTCTTCGCTCTGGTGTAAAGGCAATGCGCGGCGTTGAGTTCCGCCGCTCAACAAACAATGCCTCCAGAATTCGGTGGATTTTGGGGAACGGAGTGTCTTAACACTAGATTCCCTCTGCTTACCCAGCTGTGTGCGGGATACAGCGTGAAGCTGATTTGATTTATTTCTATACTTTCTTTATGCTAACGTCGTCGATCTCTATTATAGCTCTATATAACAGCACTTACTCTAACGAAACTGTCAAGTAGGCTAGAAACTGTCAATAGGAATGGGGTAGATAGGTTTGTTTTTTGGCACTCCTAACTTACTTCCCTAAAGTGCCGCAATACGGGCGACAGAACAGTATGTCATTTTTTTAATTCTTTAAGTTTTATATGCATTTACCATTTGTGTGATATTATTTGTATTGTATTTGTATCATATTCATTAAGCTATATTAGTAGTAGGTATAAGTATGTATTTATTTGTATTAATTTGGTGATAGATAAAGATCATCGTAACGAATGGTCACTTCTATTTGGTATTGGATTTTGGTAGTTAAAAAAAAATTCAACTTATGCCAATGTTTGCTATGGACGACAGTGAGATATTCAAATTTCAATCAATACGAACATTTCTTATCAAATCATAAAGAATTTTCGTATGAAAATTTTAAAAGTAGGAGTTCGAACTCGCCATACACGGATTGCCCTTTACCTACGAAATGCAAATTTGAAATCCCCTACGCTTAAAACAATAAAAGAAAAATAACAAAAACTTAATTTTGCCACTTTTGGCCTATTAAGGGACAGCGTACCAAGGTATTGAAACATAGTGCACAATTTTTTTTTAACCAAACTAGCCTCGAAATCAATAAATGAAATTACAATAACATCACACATGTGCGATGTACCCACTAAAAATATAGATAGATTTTTGAAAAAAGATTAAAAAGAGGAGCGGCGGAAAGAAACGAAAATGATTTTTTTAATATACTTTGTCTCATAGTACAATTTTTCAACAACTTCACAATTTATTGAAGCTTTATAAGAATGTACGAATGACAAAATTATCTTATGCATATATATATATATATATATATATATATATATATATATATATACATATATATAGATAGAATATAGAAAAAAGTCAAAACTAGGAAAGAGTGCTTAATCAAAGTTTAGTTAACCAACCAACTAAAGCGTCAGAAAACACGCAGGTGCACAAAACAATGGTCGACTTATGCGCTACAGGTCTTATTTGGCAAAACGCGAATATTTATAGTTCATAATCAATACTTTAACTCTCGTAACTTACTTTCTTAATATTTTATCGATATATTTATAATTTATTTAGGTAATTTACAGACACCAAAGTGCAGGTTTCGTTAATTAAATTTTGGATAATTTTAAAAATAATTTAATGGCATTCTGTTAACTTCGATAGTCAGGATAATAACGATAGTAACTAAATACTAGTAAGTGAATCCTACCTGTTAAGCCTACGCAATGCTGATAAAAACTGCCGCGTATCTGCGTAATCTAATAAGGTTGTTTAGGGAAGTTTGTGGTTGTAATAAAAGCAATAAAAGTGTAATAAGGCATAACTCTCCAAAGGTCCGAGGCGCGGGCGCGAAGTAGTGAGGGCTCGTAGAGTCGTAAATCTGAGGTGAGGACTGCACCCACGCCGCGCATCGCAGAAGCCACAGATAAACATTGTTGATATTCACGCGTAACACTGCTCCGATGTTGAATCATCATATTGGTTGGCTATATTTTATATATAGAATAACAAATGTCTAGATATTAGAGGCCAGTGACTGAAAATGTGACCGTAAAACCGACTGGTTGTGGGTTCGATTCCCACTCGAGGAGATAAAATATTTACTTTAATTTATATTTCCATTTCTTTGCTCTGGTATCGAGGCAAAACGCGGCGTTGAGTTCTGCCACTCAACACGCAACACCTCCAGAATTCGGCAGAAAGTGGGGAACGGAGTGTCTTAACACTAAGTTCTCTCTGCCTACCCTGCTGTGTGCGGGATACAGCGTGAAGCTGAAATGTCTAGAGATTAGATTTTTGACACACACATAATATACTACTGAATATACATATCTCAAATCAGTTTTACTCTATAGTAATAACTATAAACTATGTTTTTAAATTCTTAAAAATGTAAACAATTAAAATAGGAAATAAAAAAGAAATGCACCATACATCTGTTATCACTTCATACTTTTTATTTAAAAAAAATACTACCCTTTTTATGTGCGTCCTACGTGTAGGTATGTGTATTGATAAAAATGAAAGTTAAAATGGTAAAAGTTGTACAAAAAATATTTTAATACCATATACTGAACAATAATTACAGTACGAATGCCACTATTAGAAATCAGGAACACACCTGTTGTTCGTATGAGCCTGAATTTTTTGTGCTCGAACCTTTCACGAATTTACATATCTCCCAGTTCTTTGTTGAGACTAACGAGGGTTATTATTTCAACCACAAAATGTAGACTTAACTGGTTCTGATTGACAAAGGTATGGAGAATAAAGACTTATGTAAAGGAAGCTTTTAATGAATCATTTACATTATTAACTTCACCTCGTTAACAATTGTTAGCGTCAAAATTTTAAATTACCTAATATGCACTTTTGAGTTAAATTTTAGCACGTACTCACCCACTCGGCTTTCCAATAATTTACTGCCAATATGAGGAAAAAAAAACAACGTTTGATAGTCACCGGAATGTACCTTTTAATATGTTCTTGCTAAGCATAAAGACGTTAACGACTGCAAGTTTAAAGATAGAAGAGGCGTAGAAAATGATGGCTCTCCTATCGGATACCTCAATCACCCTTTATTAAGGCAATGAAATAGATTTATACCATCCACGGCGATTTTATGTCAAAGTGCAGTTCATTGCCACCCGACAATGTCGACAAGACAATGTAATTTTATGCTTAAACGAGCCTCACCTGAAGTGGAACTCGCTCGGAAAATTTTGAATGGCAATATTACTTTGTCTTTGGCCCAAATTGTAGTTATGCTTTATATAACAACAGAAGCGTTACAACTTTCCAATACTATCTCTTCTTCCGAACGATACTTCAAAGCGAGTTTCGTGAACACATTACGAAATATACTTATTATTGGCGCTGAAACGAATAAGGTGATTTGAGTTTGAAATTTTTGAATGTGTTTTTCTGTGTTAGAAACTAACATCTCCAAGCATAAAAAAATACAAATAAAAATATATTAATTTCGTTTTTTTTGACAATTACATGTATTTCTATGTACTTTTTTTTAGCTTCAAGCTGTATCCGTAATGAGCAGGATAGGCAAAGGGAGCCTAGTGTTAAGACACTCCGTTCCCCATTTTCCGCACTCCGAATTCGAATTCTGGAGGCATTGCATGTTGAGCTTAACGCCACGTTTTGCCTGGACACCAGATCTGAACTGGCCACATAAATAATAAAACAAATAAAAATTGACAAAATAAATAAACAATATAGTGAATCTAGATAAAATGAAGATACAAACAGGCCTAAGTACGAGGGGATACGGACAAAAACACAATAAAGTATTTATGTTCTCTATAAAATGTTCTCAAGCCACGAACTCATATTTTATGTGAAGCCGGTGAACCCAATTACACATGAATGGTTCGTCATGATCAGAGATTTTTGGGCCCCAATAAAAACTCGAGGAGATTTATTCCCGCTAGGAGGCCGACAACCATATTCTAATTCATCTTATTAGCGTTGCAACATGATAATAAATTCTAAAGTAACTAATGAGGTATAACACGCACAGAAAGCAATATTATTTTCTTCCATAGATAAAACAGAATTGTTTAAAGATTTTATCTTTTTTCGAAATGAAGAGTATTATCGTGGTTTAGATGTAACGATGCATGCTCATACAAATTTTGTTCGAAAAATCTGATAATATACTTATCGTCATTTACGTATGAGATTACGGGCGGAGATTTATTTCCACATTAATTGATTCGCTATCGGTACTAATGAAAACAAATATGTATTTTAAAGTAAAAATGTCATTATAAAACTCGTGTGCAGCTAATGCGAGGTTTGAATCGAAATCTGCATTTGTCGAGCAATAAAACTGAATTGAGATCAACTTTAATATGTTAAGTTGAACATAGCATGGATCTGACATAATTATTTTTTTCTATAAATTTGATAGGTATCGGTAGTACCCAATACATACTTGTGTTTTTTTTTTAATTATTTACAAGTTACTCAAAATCACACACTATTTTACGAATGCGCTTTGTAATTTGACGTTGCATCGCCTCACGCGCTATGCCACTTATTTACAGAAATGTTTTTTAATAATATTTTTTTCACCGAATTTGTCAATATATAATAATCTTCAAAATAAGACCTAAAGATACCTTTTTATTCAGCTTTAACGCTGTATCACGCTCAAAGCAGGGTAGGCAAAGGGAACGTTTGGTTAAGACACTCCGTTCCCCACTTTTCGACGAGTTTTGGAGGCACTGCGTGTTGATTGGCGGAACTCAAGGCCGCGCTTTTGCTTCGACACCAGAGCGAAGAAAATGTAAATATAAATATCTATAAATAAATATTTCGTCTCCTTGAGTGGGTATCGAACCCACAATCAGTCGATTTTACAGTCATACTTTGTGCCCCTGCGCCACTACTGACATCTATATATTACCTGCTTTTATAATTTTATGTGAATACTTGTGTATGCTTATATACTTTTGTGATTCATATTAACTATTGTAATTTCCATAAACTCAAAACAAAACAAAATTTATTCAATTGTGTTTTAAAGCAATTATAAATAAAAATATACACAAACAATCAATAATATAATTTTTTTTTTATGGCAACCCTAAAAACTAAAAATCCTATACAGTTGGCTACGAGTCAATCCATACACCTATTAACGTCGGATAAACGTTACCATGGGCCTGTGATAAAAGTGACCAACTCGATAATTTATTAGGCATACCGAGCAGAAACTTCGTAAAAATAAACATGAATGGCTGCCTTATTGGGACTTGATTTAATACGGCCAATAAAACAGTAACTAACCTTATATAAATTACTAAACAAATAAATAACATTTGTGGTCATCAACTTTATGTCTTCAGAAAGCAGACAGCGCTACGTCAGTCTAAATACGGATTAATTCGACTAATAAAATGTTATAACTATTAAATATATAGGGGGAAAGCCGGATAGTTGCCACATTTTTAAAAATAGTAGTATAACAAGAATATATAAAAAAATAATAAGAAAATATAAAAAAGTGTTAAAAAAATATTTTGTCATTAGTTTTTAAATTTATTTATTTATTTTATTAATTAACTTTTTTTATAAATTTACTGTGAATAATAGTGTTAAATATTATGTATTATTTAACTTTATTGTAAATGAAAGTTGTGTAATTTAAGAACATTTTTAACATCATTACAAACTTTTTTTTTACATGTTATATATATTGTTGTTCTTGTATTAATTTTTAAATTGTAATAAATTGAAAAAAAAAAGAACTAGAAAACATGTACTTATTCATTAAAAACAAAGCACATATGTATATGTATATATGAAAACATAGGTCTTTTATCTATTACATAAGTCTATTTTTATGAATATTATCAAATTATTGTTGTCTATTCAAATGGAATGTTTGCCTAAGGTAACCTAAAAATACGATATAACAAGACCTAAAAATGGTCCGGAGGATAGTTGCCCGATGAAAGATTCCTCACAATGATTTTTTCATATAAATACTATGTTACATCTAATTAACTAATCAGTTTTATTATTTACCGCAATATTTTATTAAGTAATAACCAACATTATAAAATATTATCAAGTTTTATACCTTAAAAGTATAAAAATAAATGTTCTTATTTCTATGTAACATTATCCAACGTATATGTACATAAAAACCAATCCGATTTTTATTTAGTAAAATTGTTATTATAAAAACAAATAACAACTATGCAACTACGTTATAATCATGAAGTTAATTATTTTTAATTATAATTAAATCAAATAAATAAATCAGCTTCACAATGTATCCCGCACACAGAGCGTAGGCAGAGGGAACCTAAACTCCGTTCCCCACTTTCTGCAGAATTTGGTGGAACTCAACGCCGCACTTTGCCTCGACACCAGAGCAACGAAATGGAAATATAAATTTTAAGTATTATAAATATTTCATCTCCTCGAGTGGGGATCGAACCCACAATCAGTCGGTTTTACACTCACACTTAGCGCCTCTGCGCCACGACTGTAATACGAAACGAAATAGACTGTAATCAGAAGTGGTTGTGGGTTCAATCTCCACTCGAGGAAGTTAAATGTTGCTTAAATATATATTTCCATTTCTTGGCTCTGGTTTTGAGTCAAAGTTTGGCGTTGAGACACGATACACAATGCCTCCAGAATTAGGCGGAAAGTGGGGAACGGAGTGTCTTAACACTAGATTCCCTCTGCTTACCCTGCTGTATGCGGGATACAGCGTAAAGCTGATTTTTTCGAACTAAATAACACTAGAAGATCGAACAAAAAGAACGATAATTTCTTTACTGTATGGAGGTAGAAAAAGCATCAAAGAAAAGTAGCAAAAGCAAAAGTAACTAGAGTGATTATCTTTTTTTTATACTTGCTCCTTTATATTTTGAAAATAAATAAAAACTATTCAACATAAGAAAAAAATAGACTGTAGTCACGATCAGTTATAAAATATTCAATAAATATTACTGATCAATATACTGTCAACGCCCGTCGAAGTTTTCTTTTTAGTTATTTTGGCTCACAAGGACGGATTATGCGTCTATGTTGATAGTTTTTATGGCACTGAGGTGTATACGTCCTTGTAATTGTAGTAAAGCACTATCGGTACTAATATCTCTAACAAAAAAACGGAGCAACTATCCCACTGCGGCGACTATCCAGGCTTTTCGAATATATCTTTAATTTGAACGTAATTGTTTAAAAAATACACAAACGTTTTTAGAAATTTTAAATAATTCAAAACACAAAATCATTAATTTTCTTATTATGATAAGATTATTTTTCATTTATATTATTAAAACATTCTAGATTACAAAATATGATTTAAAACATATATATTTACATTGAATTTCTATTACATTTTTATTTATTCCGTTTATGACTTCTGAATTTGTTTATACATTAAAAATTTAATAAAACTAGCTATTTATAATCAACACTTAAGAATGTTTCAAGTGATTGCGTACTTACGGAAATTTATGTAATAAAGCTATATAAGGAGCCGCGAAAAGGTACCGTCTAATCACTGGACGACCATTAAACCGAAGCAATAACTCTCTACATAGTAGCGAGCATATACAAAGACGCATAACTCTCTGTTAAATTCTTTTGTAGTCCAGAGATTGATGGAGCTTCTCCTTAGGTGGCCCACTAATAAGCAATCGTTAATTCCATATAGCCAAGCTTACGGACTTAAATTCAATGTTTCGCATTTACGATGGAAGTGCTGGCAATAAAATATAAAAAGAAAATATGTCTTTATAATTAAACAATTTATCTGATCGTGCCAGTGCTTAACTGTACCTACTTTTTGTTAATTATAAAAACTTGTTTTTGACATATAGACTTCTACATTTGTGTGTTTTATGAATAATTTGTCGTTAGTTTTGTGCGCTATTTTATAAATATATGAATTATTTATGTTTTTATAAATGTATGAAATGTGGGGGACGAAAGTGTCTTGATTGGGAGCGGAGTGTTTTAACACTAGGTTCTTAGGTTCGCTGGGGCCAGCCGGGATATAACTTGAAACTGAAAAAAAATATTTAAAGAAATATTTTATTGCTTCCACAACGTTCAAAACAAAATGAAATATCTTTTTTAATATTTGATATTCAAAATAACAAAATAATGCAGTGCATATTATATATTTTATTATGTAAGCAAAAATCTAAATATTAAATAAAACAAGTCACGATTAAATTAAAAAAAAAATCGTTTACATATTAACAAGACATGGTTTAATTAGTTAGATGGTAATTCTGTCCATGTATCAATAGCCATTAAGTAGTAATATAATTTGCATATTTTTTATAAACATAGTAGAGTTTAGTGTAGCAGAAACATGAGCTTCATACTCTACCAGTACTTATCTAATCACGGGCAATATATGACATGTCTCTTTTTGTTATAGAAATTTAGGGCTCTACCCTAAATAGCGTCACGTCTTCACTCGCTATACTAGGATGAGTAATGTATACATAGTGTTAAGACTTTCTCACTTTTAACAAATTTTTGAAACATTTTTTTTGTGTTTTGTATACCAGTATAGTAATTAATGTAAGTAATGAAATCACTACGCTACAAGAGCTTCGCAAAAATACCGCAAGCATACTACTATAACACAAATAAATTAAATTGTAAATATTAAAAAAAAATTGTAAATGATTGAGGCCAGTCGTGGTGCAGAGGAACAAAGTGTGATTGTAAACTGGGAGGAAATTAAATATTTATTTAAATATATTTTTTTATTTCTTCCCTCTGGTGTCGCGGCAAGGCGTGGCGTTGAATTCCACCACTCAAAATGCAATGCCTTTAGAATTCGATGGAAAGTGGGCAACGAGTGTCTTAACACTAGGTTCCCTCTGCCTACTCTGCCTACTCTGCGTGTGCAGGATAGAGCATGGAGATGATTATTATTAGATAGATAGATAGTTGATATGCGTGAACAAGTAAGCGGGCACTGCTAGTATTACATATATTTAAATTTAAGTAAATAAGTCATTATCTAAATGAATTCGTTATCATATGTAGCAAAAATGTAAGATAAATACATAAGTATTCCACACTCCATAAAGAACGTCACCTTCTTTACCCAATTTTATTGCATCAAAGCTAATTTAACACCTTCAGATATTTTTGATAAGCGAAATTTATTTCAGTAACAAATAAAATCTTTTAGTTAGTAGCCGACTGTGGCGTAGGGGCACAAGCGTGTGACTGTATACCGCGATAGGTTGTGGCTTCGATTTCATATCTTATTAATATATATTAATAAGATATGCCTCGACGAAATTAAAATATTAATTTCTTCGTTTTGGTATCGGGACAAAGCGCGGCCGATGTATATGAAATGAAAACGCTCTAGTATGAAAATATTATATATTTCATTTCTTCACTCCACAAGTCTACAAGGCAATGCGCGGCATCGAGTTTCGCAACCATACACACAATAGCTCTGAAATTGGCTGGAATGTGGGGAACGGAGTGTCTTAACACTAGGTTATCAGGTTCCTTATACCTACTGTGCTATATGCGGGATACAGCGTGAAGCTGAAAAAAAAATACTATCACTGTAAACGTTTATTGTTATCCTTTTATATAATTACCTAATACCTTGGCCACCTACCTGTTACTTTTAAATATATGATTCGTCTCACCCTAAAGGTTATCTGGAAGAGATGGCTATTTAGCCATACAATTGCTTTTTGAACATTGTCTTAGGTTATCATAGAATCCCTGTGTGTTATATTGTATGGGGTATACAAATAAAATTAAAAAATAAATATTTTTTATTAATATACGTATATTATTATAATTATCTAATAGAATATATTTGCAATAGAATCTATTGAAAGCCAGGAGAAAATATAAAAATATTCTTCTGACTAAATGAAATATTATCTGTAAAATTAAAAAAAAACATCAGGTCAAATGCATCAGCTTGCTAATTGTTTCCTTAAAAACTTAAGGAAATGATTGGACGTATTTCATTTGTATGACTTCCTCCGATGCAGTTATGAAGGAAAAAAAAGGAAAAAAACCACCCCATTCGAAGAAATTAAATATTTCTTTAAATTTATATTTCTATTTCTTCGCTCTGGTGTTAAGGCAAAGAGCGGCGTTGAGTTCCGCCACTCAACACACAATGTCTCCAAAATTCGGTGGAAAATAAGGAACAGCGTGTCTTAACACTAGGTTCCCTCTGCCTACCCTGATGTGTGCGGGATACAGCGTGAAGCTGATCTTCATATCATATTTTCATCTTCGTATCATATCATATCGTTTTTTTTTTTTTCGAACTTGAGGTTAATGCTGTTAGCCCTATTGGCCTTTACAGCGACACCGTGTGGGTAGGGAAGAGGGTACTCTGTCCCAGAAGAAATGCAAGCACTACCTGGTTGGCTGTAAGGGCGCCCCCTGCGGGGCTCGAACCTCGGCTTAGAGCCGTCGAGCGGACTGGGATTTATATCATATCGTAGTAGGAGTACCAGTAAGTACTCCTACTAGGGAGTTACTGGTACTATGGAGTGGCAGTGAAAATCTTATTGTTTTTAATACAAAAATGAATTGCCACTCGAAGAATGTTTTTTTTTTTTATTAGCTTCACGCTGTATCCCGCACACGGCAGGGTAGGCAGAGGGAACGTAGTGAAATACGCTCCGTTCCCCACTTTCTGCCGAATTCCGGAGGCATTGCGTGTTAAGCGGCAGAATTCAACGCCGCGCTTTGCCTCGACACAAGAGCGAAGAAATGGAAATATAAATTTAAGTAAATATATGAAATATTTAATATCATAATTTCTTAACTACGGTGACCACTCGTGATCCACACGGTGAATAGTATAACACAAGTTTAAGCAGTTAATACCAAGTAATTCTAGGAGCATAGTATGGCTTAGTAAGTTTTGAATTTAGCGTATTCCCAAACAAAACTAGGGTACTGACAAGGGTAGGGTACATCCCATATGAAAGTATTGTATTTTTCACATACAAAGCTACAAGTTTCACACACCGAAGATGGGAGCTTATAAAGGATGAAACGTATTCTTATTATATAAAACTAAAAGCTAAATACGAGAAAGAAGAGCCGTCGTTAATTAATAGTGATAATTTGACATGCTCTGACAGCTAATATTGTATTCAAATTGATTTGTGTTCAAAGTTGAATTGCTTTTGACAGAATTAATAAGCCACCGAGTTCTCATAGTATATTATAGAAATGACAGTAATTATAATAGCCAGTAAGAGTAAATCTATTTTGTTTTTTTTATTTTGGTTTTATGAATATACCTCATTATCTACTGCCTGCTTCTTTTTTTATATATATATTTTTTAACAAAACCATATGAGCTTATAGGTTACACCAATATTGCTCGTAAAAATAATAAAAGTATGAATATAGGTGTTATATATATATAAACATAATAATTATCATATTATTTATCTATTTATAAACCAAAATGAGAATTTTGAAAATTTATTTTCAATTACTTATTTTTGTAAATATTCTGTTTAGATAGATACAAACATATCTGTCTAAATACGACGAATATATTGTATACAATTATAACGAATGCAAAATGCTTCACTTGAAACAACATTCATAAAAGACTAAGACTTGACCCCTACTCTGCTTCGAGTATAATACGCATCCACAAAGCGCCCATCAGTAGTTACCGACAAAATGAAGCAATAGTAATTATAAAGATAATGAAAACGCACAGATCGGACATGACACGTACCTCACCGACAATAGCGAGGAGATAACAAGACAGGAACCAGTTTAAAACTCCTTCTAATCGAATATGGCCTTTATGGTTGTCTTTAACACGATTATTATATTTTAAGAGGCCTTCTGTGACTTGCATTTTGTTCACACAGCGCATCTATGAGGTGTCGATATATGTCGAATAAATAGCTTTGCGTCAAGGTGATTGATTAATGACAGGTCCAGCGAAAACAGACCAGCCGCCTAATTAAATAGTTCTGACAGCTATTTACTAGTTGGAAATATAATATTTTTTTTTAGTTTCACGCTGTATCCCGTACACAGCAGGGGAGGCAGAGGGAACCTAGTGTTAAGACACTCCGCTGCCTATTTTTCGCCGAGTTCTAGAAGCATTGCGTGTTAAATGGCGAAACTCAATGCCATACTTGTTAAACATTTCATTTCCTCGACTGGGAATCGAAACCACAACTTGTCGCGTTCGTAGTCACAAGCTTGTATCACGACTGGCTTCAATACCTACTTAATTATTTTTTTTTAATATATTATACAATGCTTTTATGCTTTACTAGTGAACCGCTTGCGGCTTCGCCCGCTAGATTTAAACAATTATGTATTAACTAATCAGAATTATTATTAATACAGAATTATATTATTATTAAAAAAATCACACACTAAATTTTAAGAGAAGTTAGCTATAATACAATAGTAAAAACTACATTCAAATCAATTAAACCGTGTCCGAGATTAGCTATTACATTGATAAATGCCCTAAATATAAATAATCATTTTTCTCATACATATTCCAAGTACAGATTATATTTGTAATATTAGTAGGATTTATTCTTCTATAATTTTAAATATAATATTATAAATATAAAAGATTGTGAGGATGTATATATGTTCCCCTTTCAAATAAAAAAATACTGAGCGGATTTAAATGCAACTTTACAGTAATATAGTTTATATATCAGAATAACAAATAAGCAACAATTGGGTTAGTAAACGCCGCGTTTGGGTCGCTAGTATTTAATAAATGGCATTGGATAAAATTATTACAAAATTTATGTGATAATTATATATTAGGTGCCCTTTTCTTTTTTATTAACAAAAAGTTCCTAAAGGATTTATTTAAAAACTTATATGTATTTTTACTTTTACTTGTCAAAATAGTAAAATAGAATGTCAAAAGTTTTATTAAGATAATCTACATTATATTTAATAAACCAGATAAACATTAACCATGGTTTATTATTACACCTCAAAAAATGTAAAAATCTTAAGGGAGCTTATTATTGATTACAAAACATCTGTTGAAAAATCGCCTTATGAGTATTTGAAAGAATTTGTTGAAAATTGTCCAAGCTCTATGGATGAAGACAAAATCTGCTGGATCATTGAAACTTTTGTAAATATTCAAAGACACATACATTTTCTGAATACAATAAGTTCGAGCGTATCTGAAGAACTTTCTGATGAAGACTATGATTATTTCTTAATCCTTTTTCATGCAATAATTTTTCAAATAACGCCAAAGTACACGCAGCTTTTATATAAATCTCTATTTAACCTAAATAAGTCTTTGTTACTCGTAATCACTACATTTCTATGCCGTGATGACTTTCTTACAATTATTTCACAAGTAGCACAAGCAGATTATGATACAATTTTTGTATCGGAAAAAATTTTAAGCCCTTTGGCTTCCTGGCAACCTTATATCATTGAGATGGCTGATAATTATGCTGAATATGTTGAAAAAGTACGACGACAAAACGTAAAGCAACCCACAATCCCAATATCACCTAAAGTATTAAATAGAAAAAATAAAAAAAAGTTCGGTCTGAAGGAAATATTACCAACTACTCCTCAAAATTCATTCAATTCGAAAGCGAAAGTAATGCTAACTAAAGACGTTATTGACAAAAAACTGAAAAAAATTCACGACGATAACAAACGAAAAGCCATGCAGCTCCTGAATAGTATAAAGAAAAATAATTTACACTTTGCTCTAGTCAACCCTCACATTTGTCAAAATACATCTGACATCAATATTCTTAATGTTCATAAAAGTAGTCTACCTAAATTAATACAAAAACCTTTAATAAAAGAAACATCCACTACAGTAAAAAGGACAAATAAAAGAATTGAACTAGCAGAACAAGAAGAAATTCAATGGCTTCAAGATTTAATGAATAACTGTCAGAATACGATGAAAGCTGAAATACTTGAACTTAACGATCGTCAAGAAAGAGAAAAAGAACGGTTACTCGATATAGAAAGGAAACATTTACTAGGACAAATCTCTTATGAGGAGGCCATTATTGCAAAAAAGAAACTTTTAGAAGGAAATAAACAAAAATATTCAGATTTTCTAAAAGAAAAACAACAATGGGAAGATGAAATTCAATCATGGAAAAGGTATGAAATGGAAAAAAATAGAAAAGTAGTGGAAAGGCTGTCGTTAACAGAATTATATATGCTCCATGCAAAAAGTAATTTACTATTAAGAAAGAAGCAGGCTGCAGACGAATTGAAAAAAGAATCTGAACAAATTATGGAAAAAGTAATAAAAAATAAACATGAAGAATTGGAACAAAAAATTAAAATGGTAAAGGAAATAAAAATATTAGAAGAAATCGCTAAAAAATCTAAAGCACCAAAAGTAATAGACTTCACAGAATCTTCTGGTGTTGGTTTATTATGCGAAATGTCGATAGCAGAGTTACAAGAAAGATTAAACATTATAAAAATTAATCTAAAAGATGAACTAGAGAATAAAAAAAAATATATAAAGGAACAAAATTATGCTGCGAAACGTGACCTTGAAGATTCAAAACAGTATATTAAAAATTATATGACTGAAAGAGAAGATATGAGAAAACAAAATAATAAATCGAAATTATCTGTTGATATATCATCTAACAAAGAAATACATGACCTAAAACAGATGTTGAATGAAAAGAGAAAATTTCGAATTCATCTGACTGCTTAGATCCAATAAGGTTTTATAATAAATGTTTATTTTTTCTATTTATTATTTCATGTTTCATATAAGGATATCCTGGTCACTATTAAATAAGCCCATATATAAGCCAGAGGCTTAGTAAAGAAGATTGCTTCATTTAAAGTCTAGACGATAATAAATATGTTAGCTATCACAGCCTTAAATAATAATAAATAAATTTAATATTAGCACCCGGTCTGACTTCAATCGGATGTAAAATAACTCTTCTGTAAAGAATCTGATTTTTTTTAAAAAGGTACAAGTATTAGCTTGTACCTTTTTAAAAAAAATCGGATTCGGATTTCTAAATTTAATTGCCTTATATACCTACGTAATTTCGCCCAAACAGCCCAAATACATTAATATTACATAACTGACTAATTAAATATAACAAGGTTAGTCGTAGCGTACAGGCACAAGTGTGACTGTAAGCGCGACAGGTTGTGGGTTCAATCTCCACTCGAAGAAATTAAATGTTTATTTAAATTTATATTTTTAATTTTTCCCTCTGCTATCGAAACAGAGCGCGGCGTTAATTTCCGCTACTCAATACGCAATGCCTCCAGAATTCAACGGAAAATGGGGAACAGAGCGTCACATTAAGTTCCCTTTCCCTACCTTGTTGTGTACGGGATACAACGTGAAGCTGATTTAATCTAATTGTAACTGTTTTACTGACTGTGATAAGCTCGATATTCACATACAGTGAAGAAATATCTGACTGAAGACAAAATAGTTGTGAATTCAATTCCCTCTTAGATGAATAGTCATATATAAATTATTCTTATTTCCCCAGCCTGCTAAAATTATTTTCGGCGTATGTCATTTTTCCTAAATGAGCGGAAAGTGAAGAATGGAGTATTAGGTTCCGCCTTTTCTGCTAGATGCTTGAGATTAGATAGATTCTATATCGGACATAAAAAAATCTTAATAAATAATTTATGTAGCTATCTATTAAGGATTCAATTCAAATTTGTAACATGGATAATTCAATTAACATAACTACATATTAAAATATTTTTTTCTAATTAAATTAAGAATTTAAATTCTTTTTAAAACCTATTTTCGATAAGATTAGTACATTTTTTATCTATCTATATTAAATTATAAAATGAACAAAACAAAAAAGTAAAAACTTTGCAAAAGAAATAAAGAGAATAAAAAAGAAAGAATAAAAAAAGCTTAATGTCACGAGACAACTGTCCATTTGGATGTGGCGGTTATTAAAACATCACGTTGCACTTTTTCTTACAAAATTTTTGCAAATAAAATTCAAACTTTGACTACTGTATACATTGAAACAAGTCTAATATAAAATATATAGATTAATAAAGCAGATAATATAATTTATATTAAACCATTGATAACATTCCGCGCAAAGTTATTGCAAATTGTTGTGTTAAGACGAATGGTGTCTTCAGGCGAGTCCAATCAATGCGCATGTGCAAATTGACCGCAATACTTAATTAGTATCTGGCAAAGTGAAATATTGATAATGGAATTTACAACGCCATTACAATACACCTTATAGTACTTCATAACCAATATCACCATAGTAAACTATCACCACTTTATCATGTTAATAAAACCAAATTGAGTTATATTAAACAGACACTAATATCACTAAATGTTTATATCATCTCTAAATACAGTCGTTCGTTTCGAATGATTGTGTGCTAATAGTCACATATCGATATCAATATAATAGAACAAATCAGGCGACAATTTCTCGAAATCCGAAAAGACTAGTCGATATAATTTGGATTAAAGCAATAAATATGTCGGGGTCGCCTGTTCATTTGTACCGGTGTATAATTTAAATTCTTTAACGCCAATGTTCAAGATTACGCGGCGAGATAGAGACGCGGGCGCCCGTGTCGCAGCGACAACCGCCGAATAAATTTATATTTCCGACCGATACGGCCGACTCCTCTCTTTGTAGATAATTCGGCCGGTAACGTTGAACGACTCTATTAACAGCTTCCCTTTTAGGGATAAATGTCAATTTTACTTTTACTCTATGTTACTGTATGTGTAGTACGAATTAGGTTCTTTTTATTGTATTTTTGTATGAAAAATAATTGTTAATATATAGAATAATATTTTAAACAAGAAAAAAAAATATTTCATATTAAAAGTTTTTATGATATAATTTCATCAAAATATGTATACTCCTGCAATAGAACTACAATATGGATTTACTTTTTTTGTACAATAGATACAAAAATACGTGTATAATAATATCTATTTAATGTGTCCCAAAATGAACACATTAAAAGAAATCTTAATTCTTAAATTTGTAATATAAATCAATATATTTAGGGTAGGACTACAAATACGGCGCGTCTTTGAAAGATTTAACTGATAACAGTAAAACGTCAATAACCACCTAATTGGGAAAGAACACTCTGCCCACAATCACCGAACCCGACCAAGTGAGAAACAAATAAATATTGGAACATACATCGAGATAATTTGGACGATAACTTAATGTGCTTACATTTTGGATCTGCTCATGGTTTTATGGAACTACCTAAGATATTATCTGATTGTTTTTGGATATAATAATAAATTTTAAATTTATCATTGTGAGGGTAACAGAAAATTTAGTTTACTCCATTACGTGTTAATTAGTTGTAAGTATTCCATTTTACTTTACAGTATTTATTTTGGATATGTAAAATATATTTTATATATTATGATAATACTTGTGATATATTGATTATGAAATTTTAATTTTCTTTTAGCTTCCATCCCGCATGTAAAAGTGTAGACAGAGGGAGCTTAGTGTTAAGACACTCCCGCTCCTCATTTTCCACTGACTTGAAACTCAACGCCGATAAAATTTTCATATTATAATTTAGGATTTTTTTGTAACCTAATAAAAACAGTCCTAATACATATTTTTTTCAATAACCACAAAAGAAAACTAAATAAATATCTTTATAGTCATTTTATGAATGCAAAGGCCTTAATACATTTGTAGCGATTGAGTCTTCACACGGGCCTTACTGAAGTTCTTGTAAGAGCTATTATCGCAGGGAAGCGGGACGGTCGGGGCTGTCCACTCGGCACTTCAAACGACGCACAAAATTTATTGTTATTGGTTGGAGTCGCGTACATGCATCCACACTTTGCGGCTATCACGACAGTACAACTTTATCTCGCTGTTGCACTATTCTGAATAAACTGAGTGCCCTCTACGTGTCGCGCTCGACTTTTATGCGACATTTAGGTGACTGTTGAATAACACTGTGGATTTATATGGAGCGAGCAGCCAATTGTTTTTGTAAATATGTAACTAATACCTTACTTATTTATTTTTACACGCAACACGCAATGCCTATAGAAATGGCGAAAAAAATGTGGAAACGGAGTGTCTTAACACTAGCTTTCCTCTGCCTACCTTACTTATAAGAACCAAAATATGTTTATTATTTAATAGTAACGTTAAGCTTGGTTAATAAAATGACGAATGGGTTTTTTTTTTCAAATATATTTTTTTTAGTTTACGCTTTCCGCATATCGCAGAGTAGGCAGAGGCAGAGTAGAGAAGCTAGTGTAAAATAGAGACATTCCGTTCTCAACTTTCCGGTCAAATTCGAGAGATTGCGTATTAAGTGACGAAACTTTCTTTGGAAATGAAAATAATTAGTTCTCTTCTTTAAATACATAATAGAATCTCATAATGTTAAATGGAATAATATCTAGATAAAATATATCTTAAGTAGAAAATAAGATTACTTGATTATAAAACTATCAAGATTTTCCAATTTATGTATAGCTTTAACACAAATATTTCCCATAAAAAAGTGTCATAAAAATCCCGAAACGATAAAGACTTGTAGTATACAAACTCTTTTATATGTTTTTAAGGAAATAAGAAGTAGAAACAGATATTACGACAATGACAAACGAAACGAAAGTGTTAATGTTAAATGAAAGGATTTTGCGATTTAACGGCCACAATACATCAATTTTAATACTATACGTTTTTATACTATAGTTATTTTATACATACGTTAGGTTATAGTCGGCAATGAACGTCTCATTAGCTTTACCTAATAAAGATTTTATTAGGACAAGGAAATAATGTAAGTGAAGTTATTAAATCCAATTAAATTTTAAAATCAAATATTTGAAATGCAAGTGAAAAATATTTTTATAAATCTTCTTGAATTATAAATAGTATTACTAATACTAGTATAGGACATATAAAATTTGAGCGAATGTCTTTAAAATAGACAAAATGTTGCAAATTGTACTTTTATTATAAATCAAATATGAAATTTATATTCTAATACAGAGTTCTTATTTTAAATATAGTCCCACATGATCAAACTATTTGACCTAAAATTAAGCATACTTAAAAAACAACTCCTTAAAGCAAAAATAAATGTGATAAAAAAAACAGTTTAAGCCCCATTTTTATTAAATATTGCCATGATTATCAATATCCGGGAAGATTGATCCAACACTTAATGAGTTCGGGAAAAGGGATAATTGCACGTATGATCTGATTGTTATACTTAAGAATGATGAGGCTATTGTTAAGAGGTAAGTGAAAAGAATAATTACAGGATACAATTACCCAGTTTTTATAAGGCGCACATGCTGGGTCAAACGGAGTTTCTTAATTTTTTTTATCATTTAGACGTGTGTCGTTTCGGGATCGCTTCCATTGTTGTCGAAACGTGAGTTATTAGCTACATCAAAGATCAGAAGCTCAAATTTCATAAGAACGGTGAAGCTTTGATTGCATTTGTTTTAATTTGGTTGGGTTAGGTCAGCGATAAAGTGAGACGGAGTAATCTATGATAGACTAAATAATACACATATATTATTTAATTAAGTACAACAAAATGAGAACAACCTAGTATATTATTAGGAGCGTTGCCAGACGTCCTCATTTTTAGCCCAAAAATTAAATGTCCCGATCGGGACAGCTACAGTCCCGCTTTTTAAGAATTGTTACACGTGTTGTACTGTGAGAAATCTTTTTAAAAACTTGAGAAAAGAGAATAACAAACATACGTATCTAACGTATGTCCGAAAGTTATATATAAAGCTACTCTGAAGACTTAACTGCCATACATAGTAATCCAAAACAATATCATTTAAAGAAGTATGATTTTAAATTATAATAAAATTATTTAAAACTTAAAAAATATTTATAAATATAAATAATATAAATAATATTTTAAATACTGTTTTTCATTTTAATGTTTTGTTCCGCTTTTGACGAAAGAATATTGTTCTTCTGAATTTTCACCTTTACTTAAAATGCTTTTAAGCATCCCGCTTTTCATC
Source organism: Heliconius hermathena (assembly GCA_013403705.1). Classification (NCBI taxonomy): domain Eukaryota; kingdom Metazoa; phylum Arthropoda; class Insecta; order Lepidoptera; family Nymphalidae; genus Heliconius; species Heliconius hermathena. The sequence goes on along the minus strand of JAAIXJ010001760.1, from coordinate 157,389 downwards.
GAGATTAAATCTGGCAACGCTGGTATTGATTTTTTTTGTTTATCTACAAAATATAGTGAAATTTCGCAGTATAAAATCATTTACAAAAATCTCTATTCAGTTCTAAATAAAATACTACCTAAGACTGGAATATTGAAACATTCATGTAAATGAAAATTCGATTTGATTAATTTTTTTACTTTAAGCGTTATTTTTATATGTATTTATTAATATATCTATATAAATCATAATAATTTATTTACGATTTATACTGTACCATATGTATCTTAACAAATATTACTTTGTTTTAGTATATATGTACATATATTTTTAAGTTTAATTAATTGAAACTTTATATTTTTAATATAAATCCTTTTAAGATAACATTATGACTTTTTAATATTTATCTTGTGGAATAATAAAGAAAATATAAACTTACTGGGTTATATTATATGTTATTGATAGTTTTTTAGATTTTAAATAAAATACATGTTATATTTTCAATAAAATTTATTTTATTTTAATATTTCATAGGTACGTATGTAAATTTCCTACTTCGTTTCACATTAATATATCTGTCTATAATAAATAGTCCACAATGGCTAAGATAGCTTAACGATACATAGATATATACACAACTAGTCTTTTTTATAAAACTACACATATACAACGATCTTTTACAAACTAAAGGAATGTGGTAGCAAAGGTTATGTAGGTGTTCGTTGACAACAAATTTTATGAATATACCTTAGGCCTAACAAGTTTGATGTTATTCTCATATTAAAACTTTGTTCAGCAATTCATAATAGGAACTATAAATAAAGTGAGACCGTGGCTTCTAAACATTGATATGTCACTTTGGTATTCTATTTATTTTACGATATATTCCAAAGTTTTAGCACCTGCGACATAAAGTAAAAATATTATAATATTCTGTCTCGTAAATCCTCACATTTAACTCCTTTGTAAACAGCCAATATAAAAACAGTAAATTTCACTGTGCTCTACTTTATAAATGTAAACAGCACTTTCTATATTTTTTTCATCTCTTAAGGACCTTAAATCTCACATTATACTATTTATAAATAAAACAGTTTCTTTGTGCATACTTAAATTTATAGCCATCTTTCACAAAACTTAACGCCTATATATTTACATGAATTTACAAGCAAATTGGTGAAATAGCACTCTAGTATAATTTACATAATTTATTTATTCGGAACATCATTCGATAGGAATCATATTTCTTACATCAACAAAAATAAATTAAATATTTGATCAACGATCGTGTTTAGTTAATTGCAAAGGCAAGTCATTGCCGGCCATCCTTTGCCTGGGACTCGGCGATCTGGACCTGATCCTATTTTTTTCTGTTTCGTCATCACTTTCGTGAACGTTAATTTCTTCATCCGAATCTGATTGTGAATCGTATCCTCGTAATTGAATCGACTGCGCTGCTAATAGCGCGGCGGCGTTGGGCACTAACGCTTTAAATGCGCTGTTATCTAAGCTGGGGTGGGGTTTGAATGAGCTATCGAACGTGGATTGAGACAGTTTCAAAGCATTCGCTTGACAAAGAGATTTAATGCTAGAATCGTGATGACCAAGAGCCTTAAAGGCACTGTTTTCACCTCCCATTTGAGGGGCGTGGTACGAAACGGGATTTGGGGAAAGGGAACGGGAACGGGAACGGGATGGTGAATGAGCTAACTGGAGAGACGGGGAAGGAGAGTTCGGGATACGGAGTGAGGGAGAGCCACCGCGCTTTAATAGGTTCATGCGCTGGTGGCGCCTCCACTTCGCTCGTCTGTTGGAAAACCAAACCTGTCAGTAACGGTAAACCTGATTAGTATTCCGATCTTGTCTTGTTAACAAATATTCATTTATGCAAATGATTGTGGTAAAAAAGCTTTGATTTGACTAAATCTATTACAATGTTGACGCGTATGAGATGTTGAATTAATTAGATTACATATTTAAGAGAGATAAATATATTTTATTTTATTATCCAATCAAACTAAATCGGAAGTATAATTTAAAATGCTAGATTTATATTTACCTGAACTCGTGCCTCTGAAAGTGAAGTCTTAGAAGCTAATCTTTCTCGTGTTGAAACACAAGGGTAATGAGATTTCTCGAATTCCTTTTCTAATTCTTCAAGTTGATCGGGACTGAACGTCGTACGATTTCTTCTAAACTTCGGTTGTTCTCCATCCAATGATCCGGAATCATCGCCATCCACATCTAAATAAAAAAATTCAGAATGAATTAACCCATCAAGTAGTCAAAGTTAGCTAACAAATCTATTATTTTAGAAAAATAGCAATTACACAAAATGATTTTAAAACACGTATCTATTATTTTTGATACTATTATGGCGTAGTTAAAAGGTTAAGAGTTTGATAAAACATTGTTTAAGTTTGAAATATTTTCATATCTTCGGTTTCACCACCTATTATATGGATCTAGGCGTATTAGAAATTACTAATAATAATAGTAGACTCTTAGTAAAAAAAAAATATTTTTAATATATTTACCAATGAGGCCACGTCCGGATGATCCCAAAAAACCTTGTTTCATAGCATCTGGATGGGGCAGTCCTACATTAGGAGCTGACACCCCAGGTGGAAGTGGTAGGCTTCCAGGCGGCCATACACCACCACCAGCCCATGGGAACCCACCATAAGGTGCTGGCGCTGCATATAGACCGTAGCCTGCTGCGCGAGCGAATTCTGCAGCAGCACGTTCTGCCGCTCTGTTACGTAATATCCGATTGATGGAGGAAACGCTTGGGGCCGTAGCGTTTGTACAAACACCTTTAAAAAAATGAGTTCATTTATTTATTGTTACCATAATCATACTAAATATACATACATCTATATTCTATATAATATAATAAAGCAGAGGAGTTTGTTTGTTTGTTTGTTTTTTGTTTGTTTGTTGGATTTTACTTTCTTTTTATTTTGTATGAAAGCTACATTCTTTAGTAGTGCTATAGGCTATATAACACTACGATGTAAATCTTAGTAAGCCATAAATAACGAAATAGCAATAATAAGGAACGCCATCGAATTGCTTTAAAATTGCTTTAAGCGAGAAAATGTAAAATTAAAATAATTCCACACTCTGTTACGGCATTGTATACTTATAATAAAGATAAATTTTATATTTATCAATAATTAACAAAATAAAAATAATTGCAAATAGTAGTAATAAACAACATTTATTAGTTTTATACGGGTTAATTGATAAGATACCTAACTGCATCGACATCGTACCGCAATATTCTATTTCACATCCTTTTTATATGTGAGCCGTGGTCGTAGTCGTGCGCACAAACTGTTACATGATTATAGTTTTCTGAGCTACTTCTTGAGCAACGTTGCAGTAATTGCAATACGTACGGTAAATTAGTGACCAGCAGCACGTTAAAACCGATGCGTCATTGGTCGCGTTTCAAATCGGCGGCCATTATATGTTTTAATGCGTGCTGAGGATCGCGTGTCGGCTCAACCTTGGCAGAGCCATCCCATGTAATTTTCAGGAAACACTCCGGGTAAGTGGTATAATTTAATAATACCCTGTCCAGTTGTAATTGTCGTAGATTTCGTTGTTGAGCTACTGAGCAGTTGCTCTGAGTGGACCAGCATATAAAACTCTAATTTTGTATAATTGCTTTATAGAATGTTACACAGTTATCTTGTTTTGGTTGCAATTAAATTATAAATATCTTTATAGTGTTGGCTTGTTTTGTTCTATTCATTGAAAATATGCAAAATTTATTGATGATTTATTTAATTTTTTTTTATTTTATTTCCGCATATGGCTTAGTGTTAAGACACTCCCTACAATCCGCCGATTTCTGGAGTCATCGCGTGTTAAGTGGCGGAGCTCAACCTACGCTTTGCCGCCATGCCGGGATAATTAAAATATTAAATGTTTCATTTCCCCGAGTGTGAATCGAATCCACAACCTGTCATGTTTATAATCACACGCTTATGCCCCTGCGCCATGACTAGTCTCACAGATTTAATCAAAACATAGTAAAGTGATTGTTTCATAACCCATCAAATTCTAATATATCGGAGTCATTAATTTCACTAAATATGTAGGTGTAAGTAATTATTAAATCATATTATATTTAGATATGTTCACGTGCTAATATGCATTATATTTGCACGTACATAATTACTTAGTAATTAATATCTGCGTACGTGTTTCCCTTTGCCAATTATTATTGTACAAAGTCATATCCAATTGGAACAATTACACCAAGGAAGCATAATTTTATCTAATTGCTTAATAGACACTTAACTGTATAGTCAAAGACATTTTCCTGGATCCCTTGTTATAGACAATTACCTATACAGTTCAATACATAAATAAACCGCCCTACGACTACACTATATTTAATGTCTTTAAATTATAAACTTTAAAATTTCTCAAGCGTGGCAGCTCCTATTTACTTAATAAAAATATATTTAATATGGTCACGCTCAGTAATGAAGCTGTATTGAGATTCCCGAGAACTTTGGCGCGGTACTGGCACATCACACACGATATAAAACCAACCTGTTATAATTTACTCAAAACACAAAGCCTTATATAGTATAATAGTAATGATCAGTTGCGCACCTCCGCTTATTGTTAACACGTCAAAAGCATAAAAAGCTGCCCTCAACACGATTTGTTTGCTTCGTAATCGGTGCGTTAAGATGCCTCCTTAGAAGGTATTCTGTATCCAACCCACAGCTAATACCACAATATTGCTGAGAAATACGTATTGAAATCATCACTGGCGAGACTTTCAATTATTTCGATATAGGTATTACAAAAAAAAAAAAAGAATACCGTTGAAAATGTAAGGTTTTGTGAAAGTACAGACCGTTGTCACTTTAATCTATTTCCTTGCTCATCAATAATGTGAAAAAAATGTACATGGGAACAGTAAAAAGATGTTTTTGTCACAAACAACTATTTGCTGTACCGTAGGTACCTACACTTTTTAATTTAGATGGCAGCATTATCAATTTAACTACGGTAGCTTTTTGCAAAAATCGAATTTCCGGAAATTTAAATTAACCGTTTCACAAAGTTAACTTCAACTTATATTAATAGATTTTCTAAAGACACAATTGCGTAGACTGATTATTAATATTAGACAATTTGCAATTGCATAAGCCTAAATGCAAGTGTCAGTCAGTTCGGGCGTGGCTATAATGAAATGATTATTAAACTCACATCTCGTGTCCTTTTTTTAATCTTCGACCATGACGTAATGACAAAGACCACTGGTTAACTATTTGTTTTGAAAGAGATCATTATCCGTCAACAGGTTGCAGGTGGGAATGCGATATCTATAATTGTTCTTTTAATGATTTGGGATCGGATTCGGGTCCTAAATGCCTAGTCATGGCCATGCAATTTGTCTACGGTCGTTTAATCATGATTAGTCACAATGGGATCCGCTTTTATTAAAAGACATAGATATTTAAAAAAAAGAAGCTGTTTTCACTTGGTATCTAAGTACTCTGTCGCTCTGTTTGGACTACTGGTAATATCATATTTGTCTAATTACTGAGTATACTATATACAAGTTAAGATGATTTGTGTTGTCAGTTGTAACGACCCATAATAAAAAGCAAATTGATTTAAAAATCTTAATGTTTTCACTCCGGACTGGTGTTAGGTTGGTACCTGCCTAAAAGCGTGGCATGTCCAAAGATAAGACAATCCGGCGCCGTCTGCTATGGAGTGTTTAATCGGGTTAATTTATCGATAATTGACGGAAAACCTTTTTGTTTGTATTGCCGGAAAGTAACAGTAATTGTCACGCCTTTGAAGATTTACGTCCGCTTCTAAATTAAGACATTAACAATCGGATCTCGTGCCTAATGGTTTGGAATGAATTTATTTGTTTTACCCGAACCGGCTCTCGATAAATTTGATTAGTCCCATTAACAGAGAAGTGGAAATTGAACTCTTTCGAGTTACCTCATAACTGATTACGAAAGCTAATAATCATATTATGGTGAAGGTTCCACGAAGTGAAAATAATTAGTTATTTTTATTGCTTGTACACTATTTATACAAAAAGCCTGATTATTTTTATGTCTTCCAAAGACCATTAAGTTGTGCATCAAGATTATCATGACTATAGATAGCAAGATTTTAAAATGTTTCATAATTAAAGATTTAAAGGTAAGTCATTAAGAGCTCGTTTGAGGGAAGTCACGGACAGTCCCTCTCTCGATCGGGGGTAAACGACACTAATTGTAAACTTTCGTTTTGTTACGTATTGGAATTATACGCGATACGCGATCCAGAATCACGTCCGCTCCGAACAAGTGGAGCCAGTTAACGAATGAGTGGCATCACGTCGTCTAAATGAATTATTGTTGGCTTTATGGAGAACATAAAACGAAGAGATCGGAGGCAATCAAGCGGCACCCGCGGCGTGGGCCAAGTAAAAAGGTGTCCGCGCCGGCGGGGGGCCGCTGCCGGCCGCTGCGTTGCGCTAAACGCCTACGCAAGGCCGGGTGCGCTCCTCTTCCACCGTTTCAATTAGCAATCAATAGCTAAATTAACAAATGTGCCAATATTATTAATGACCATCGATGTGCGATAGCGAATTCTTCACACTTTCATATTAGCAGCCACAATGTTGTGATTTAAACAACAAAAAAATTGTAACTTTCAATAAGTATTCGAGCAAACTATATTTTTTTAATCACGATAGATTTTATACTGAATATAAAAATCATGACCGTAAACATTGATATCACAGGCAACACTGGCAACTTTGCTGGGAACCAATTTAATACTGTAACAAATCAATAAATCGGTTTATTGGAACCTATGTGGATATCGATTTGATTTATTTCCAGTCGTCCAACGAGGCGATACCTTGTTAGTAAATGTCAAAAAACTTGTTATATAAAAACACTTTTCTATTCTCCGACGACAACGAGGCAGTATTCTGACGGTTAAGGTAACTTTGTGCGTTTTTTGTTGTTTATCTTAAATAAGACAAAAAAAATATACGTGAAGCGCATAATAAGAAAGTGAAGATTGCGCCACAATTTTTACTAAATTATATTAATTAAATGAAACTAAATCAGCTTCACACTGTATCCCGCACGCAGTTGGGTAGGCAGAGTCCAAGTGAGTCAAGACCTAGTGTTAAGACACTCCATTCCCCACTATCCGCCGAGTTCTGGAGGCATTGCGTGTTGAGTGGCAGAACTCAACGCCGCGCTTAGCCTCGACGCCAGACCGCAGAAATGGAAATATAAATTAAAATAAATATTTCATCTCCTCGAGTGGGGATCGAATCCACAACCAATCGATTTTACAGTCACACTTTGTGCCCCTGCGCCACGACTGGCCTCATCGTCATTACATTAATGTTAATTAATATGTAAATAATGGGCCAAATTTTATTTTATTATTTATACGTTTTATTTATACAATTGATCATTATTTCACACAAAAAATAAACTTTCAAATTGAATTTCTCATTATAATCATTATTGCAATCATATTTCAAGCAACCAAACTATCTCGCCAACTACTCGATAATTGATTGAAAACATTGACATAAAAAAAATAAAATCGAGCAATTCAAAATATTTTAACAGCCTCTCGTAAAAGTTCTCGTCATTCGCTTCGCTAATTGATCGGCGCCACTAAATAATTAAAGCGGGAGCAGCCCCTACGTACCTACGGTGTTTTGGAAATGCAATTAATCAAAATTTGGTCAGTAGCTGGAGCCGGCCGTAACGGCTCGTAAACCGATATCGATTTAGTCGATAAGTTGCGTAAGCCATTGTCGAAAGCTGCGCGTCATCGCCAACAAAGGCGGTAGTGGGCACCTTATTAAAATTTAGACGATCTCGATGAATCGCTGTGTTTTGATAACCGCTTCCGAAGACTATCGACAATTAACGTGAATGCGTATAGAGAAGGCAGTGTTTTCGACGAATCATAGATACTGTTTCATTCTATATTATATATTCTACTTATTTTTTTTAGCTTTCTTGATATATGCAAGTATAATAAGAATTAAATGAGGTAATAGAGAAAAGAAGATAGAGAGACATAAAGATATGTATGGAAATACAAATTTTACAAAATTAACTAAAAATCAATACTGAGAAACTCAGATTTATGTTCTCCTGCAACAAAATTTATTAAGGAAATAATAATAATAAACTTATAAACAAAGTTTTTCTCATTGTTCACGTCTCCTAATCCTAAGTGCAACCTTACCGTACATACTGTTTATTTTATATTTATTTGATCTCTTTTCTGCATAAAAAATATTTACCAGACTAAATTTCTATTCAACTGAAAAGATGTATAGCAATATGTTACAAAAATATAAATGAATAAGTTAAAAATTTAAAGTAAAATATCTGGTGAAGATAGTCTTTTTACTATAAAACTGTTTACCTCAGAGATTTGCACATTCAATAAAGTCCAAAATAACATGTTTTATAATCATAAAATATGATTAAATCAGTCACGAAACTGTTAATATAAAGTAAGTAGATAGTAGGTACATTGAAAGTATGCCGCTGTTTAGTTATGAAATTTAATCAATTTAGTCAGTTTCATAAGCACGTCTAAAGTTGAGCACTCAGCACGCGTTTCTTCATAAAAACCCGCTGCATTGTACGCGATCATTTCGTTACAAATTTGATTAAAATTCTATTAGTTATGTTCCATAGACTTAGCAATCTAATTTAGAAATATATATATATTTTTACAGCTTCACGCTGTATCCCGCACACAGCAGGATAGGTAGAGGGATGCAACTTGATAATATCTGATTTACATTAACTTAAGCAAGTTACCTCAAAAGCATGTATTTACGTATTTAAGTCTTACATTTGCGCACCGCTTTTTGCTGAATGTGAATATTTATTATTACCTTTATAGGAATTTATCTATTTAAGCGTAGGTAACCTACCATGTAATATATTGAAACCAGTCATGGCGCAAGGGCACAAGCGTGTGACTGTAAGTCCGATCGGTTGTGGGTTCGATTCCCATTAGAGGAAATGAATTATTTTATAGTTTCCAATTTCTTGATCTAGTAAAGAGTCAAAGCGTGGCGCCGATTGCTGCCACTCAACAAACAATGCCTCCCGAATTCAGCGGAAAGTGGGGAACAGATGTGTCTAACTGGGAACATAGTTTCTTAACACTAGGTAAACTATACATAATGATGAAAATTTATAAATCACTAGCGACCTGCTCGCGACTGCACCTGGTTGAACTTACTACTGAGTATACTTTTTTATTTTTAAACCAATTGAAATAAAACAAACGTTAAATATTAAGGGGAGTTTACAGAAAAATACAATAGTGAAAACTGCAATTAAATCGCTTAGCCGATTTTATGATTAGCGTGAACAAACGCACGCACAAAAAGACAAGTAGACGAAAATTTTGAAAATCATTGTTTTTGGTTCTATCATGTTATAATAATATTTTTTTCTTATATATCCTCCGACACACACGAGACACCGATGCCTAACGATTTCATTATTAATATAAATTAGAAAAACAAATATCTAATATACAAAAACATTGTGACATTTAGTATGTCTATATTTACAACGATTTATACGATAATAAAACGAATCTACGAATTAATGTAAGACGTATAATGTTACCACCATAACGTTAATAATTCACTTCTAATCAATTCTTATTACACTGGATTCCAAGTAGATAGCGGCTCCTTCATCAGCAGGTGGTCTGCTCCGGTCAACACGCTTTGATACACCGAAGCCATCGCCCGATCTAATAGAATCAATCATAACTACATCTCGACTGTAGACAGCAACTCGTGCAATGAAAACGAACAAAGCCTGTACAATTTCTTTTTTTTAGCATCACTCTGTATACCGCACACACCAGGGTAGGCAGAGGGTACCTAGTGTTAAGACACTCCGTTCTCCATTTTCCGAAACCTGGGGAGAATGCATATTAAATAGCGGAACTCAACGTCGCGATTTGCCTCGATACCAGAGCGAGCAAACGAAAATATTAAATATTACAATTCCTCGGGATGGAATGGAACCTATCGCGCTAACAACAATTTCATACACTAAACGCAAATATAACTGTACAATTTAAACTTCCGAGGCCAAAACACTACTGTACTTAACAATAAATATGTGAGCATTTACGCAGAACAGCCGACATGGAGTCGCGTGCAATTTTCGAATACACCATAGTCATGAGCGCACCGCGATCGACCAATTATTTTAAACACATTTCAACAAATGACGATAATGTCAGCCAGAAATGGAGATAAGGAAAATACTACAGTGACACACGATCCACAATATCCCTTCGACCACTAATCATAAGATCGACTTCACATTATGAAATACCAAATAATTATCTGTACTTACTCGCTTACTTCATTTCTCAAAGAAGGAACATATTTTAAATATCATGCTCCGAGCTCTAGCGCTATTAGCGTAATACTTGCACGACTTGCATTTTTAATATTATATATTTTTTTCTCATGCAGTTTAAGATTTTTTTTTCATTTTATTCTTATATTATTTGACACTACTGTTGATTCCTACGTCTTATTAAGCCATGTGTCACTTCAATTTATTTAAAAATAAATAACATTTTAAAACATAAAATACTTTTTCTTTAATTTAAACACTCTTTATTGCCGAATTTTAAAAAACCCTTTAAGAATAATGCTTAGTTTTTTTCTAAGTATCTGAATTAAAAATAAATATAGTCTATTATGTGGAGTGCTTATTGACTTCAAATTATTATTATAATATACTGGTATGTTATCTTTATAACTTTAATATACATATATACCTACATTCTATATAAGAAATAATTTATATAAGAATTTTGTTTTAATTGTACATATTGTCGCAGTTTCTTGTTTTTATGTATACACAAATATATACGTCTAATAGATAGAAATATCCTGTAGATAGATTTAACGATAATTAACGAATTTAACATCTTAGTTTTGCGCGGCGCTCAGCGTGAAGAATATTATCATCTTTTAATCCGGTCCAGAATGATATCGTAAACCAGAATCGTCTTATGAACGAAACCAGTTCCACAGACTGTTGCATGCTCTCCCTACTGTTTGCTAGAAAACTGCAAATGCATAAGAGTTTTGTAATAGAAGAGAGCAAAAAATTCATTTCCCCTTGCGCGATTATATACCTTAATAGTATATATTTATGGACTAATTTACAATACATGATTCTTGACCAATAGAGCTGGTTTTAGTTGATACTTTCGTATTACGCATGGACACGAGAGGTGTCGCTCGTGCAATTATGGCAATTGGCTCGTTGGCCTCAAAGTCAAGAACGCCCATCACGTTGGTTTATTAAACTGTTCATATTTTTTTAAATAAAAAATATACATTAAATTTACTTTGTAATAATAATAATAATACATGTTAAATATAGAAAATCAATGACTAATCACCAAAATAATAATTTCCTATAATATTTTTTGCAGTATTTCCAATTGTAGAACCATATTATTCAATATTTATATATTTATTATAATTTATCTAAATATTTAATATAACATAAGATGTTATATTAAATACTATATACTATATTACTGGCATTTTTTAAATACATTAATAGGTATTTTTCGTATACAATATGTCTTAGTAAGTAATAAGTGAAATATTCTATTTACAGTAGATCAATAGTTTAATTCCATCTATCTATTAACTTCAAAACCATCTCATATTACATTATATCCGTTGTCTCTAACTTAGCCGCCATCATTGTAACTAATAGGCGATATTCGGGGTTGCATTTCGTTGGCTTTACCACCTGACCTCCCAAAATGTATTGACACAAAGTACCTAAAGTTCAAAACGCAAGCCGGTTAATCCCCTAATTGGATATTTAACTATTTAGTAGCCTATTAGGTGAGCCGTGTGCGTCGAGCGGCATATGGGTACAACCATGTGACTGTAACGCAGCGGATGTAGCATCGATCCCCATTCTAGGAAATGGAATATTTACTGAAAGTCTTATGTCCATTTCTTCGGTCTGGTCTCGAGGCAAAGCGAGGCGTTGAGTTTTGCCACTCAACACGCAAAGACTTCGGCGAAATGTGGATAACGGAGTGTCTTCACACTACGTTTCCCCCTGCCTACCCTGCTGTTCGCGGGATACAGCGTGAAACTGATTTAATTTTTTTTTAGTAGCTTCTATCTTATTAATTTTGTATTAAGTTACCTACGTGTTCGGAGTTAGGTAAACTTGAGGTAGTATATGAGCTAGCATCTCGCATTCTAGGTGCTGGGATACATAAATGCTGGAATTAAATACAGGAATTATGTGTCAACGCGGTGTACGTGCGTGTGCCGGGTGTGCTATTTATTGGGATGTTTAGTTGACAAGTTCTCTTAGAAATGTCGCTGTCTGGTGGAGCTTACTTCGGGATGCTTTTAAAAACAGTAGGTATTTAAACTTCATAAGCCATTAATAAAATAGATTTGTAAATATTTATATGTAGTTATTTTTTAATATGATAACAGTGAAATAAAGTAATTTAAGTGATTTATTTTATATATATGCGACTGTAAACGTGACAGGTTGCAGGTTCTATTCCTATGCGGTACGGTAATTGGGAAACGGAAATGCCTAGGTTCCCAGGTTCCCTCTGCCTATCCTACTTTGTGCGTGAAGCTAAATATAATGTAATCTATATAATAATGTAATAAAATATGATTTTACTATATAGGAAGAAGAAAAGTTTTATTAAAGAGCATCGACATAATGTTTATATTATAAAGTTACTGAAAGCACGCACGCATGAGCTTTGTAACACGAGAAGCACACTGCATACCGGTAGTCATGCCAATATAAAATAAAATTTAAGCTTCATACAACATTTAAAAATGGATAAAATACAGCATCTTCGACGTCTTTAAACACAAATTACATACTTTTAAAAAACTGTTCCTTTTTTTGTTTTTTTTTTATTAAGCATGTCGAGCAATACGTCGTGATTATTATAAAAGTATTAATATAAAATCATAATTAATATACACTGTGTTTATAGATAATCATAAATATTTATAATTCTAAGTAAATATAAATCAGCCTCACGCTGTATTCCGCACACACCAGGGTAGCCAGAGGGAACCTAGTGTTAAGACACTCCGTTTCCCAATTTCTGCCGAATTCTGGAGGCATTGTGTGTTGAATGGCAGGACTCAAACGCAGCGCTTTGCCTCGACTTTTGCGAAGAAATGGAAATATAAATTTAAGTAAATATTTTATCTCCTCGAGTGGGGATCGACCCGACAACCACTCGGTTTTACAGTCACACTTCCGCCGCTGCGCCACGACTGGCCTCTAAGTAAATATATATTTTGTAAATATGTATACAGGTCTAATATCGCAATAAATACTTTTTTAATCAATACGCTTTTTTTCAAACACATTCAAAAGTAAATATATTCAATAACACCACATTTTTACATAATTTTTTAACATAATTTTTTTAATTTGTTAAATAAAATTTAATAGTTCACTAAATTAAAAATAATAATTCGAAATAGCATATCATATAATCTATGTTTCTACCTATACTTATAAGTAAAAGTGTCTGTGATCTAAAAATAACCCAAGTGCGTTTTTCAAGCGCATACCTACAGTTATTTGCACGATACCAAAAAACATAAACAAATTATTTTAAAACATTTGTCTGTATATCTATATTTTTGTTTGTTCGGGCTTATATCCGGTACACCTGAACTGACTTTTAGTGAAAGATAAAGGGGGTTGTCGAGCAACATATAGGTCACTTTTTATTCCGGAATTCCCACGAGATCGGGATTTATGTGAGAAAAACTGCATTCATTGCGCGCGCTTTCCTACCGACTACTTAGATGATGATAATGAAATAACTAAACATTTTTATAGTTATTAAAATCCCAAAAGATTAATTCAAATCACGATAAGAAGTGTTAAGTTAAGTGTATTTAACAGTATAGATACCAAACTATACTGTTACACATTTACCAAAACTAACCATACCAACCATATTATAATAATCAACCAATTCTCCCTAAATATACTTAAATAATAATTAATATTTATTTGTATAGATATTTTATACACAACTAGTCGTAGGCCGCAACTTTTTTGGAAGTAAAATGGAATATCCATTATTTTGTCCCTGTAGGAGTTTTAAGAAATCCTGTCCTAATAGCACACGTTTAAGCAAACCAGTCAAACAATTAAAACTCAGTTTTCTGCGAAGACTTGATGGTGTTTATATTAATATCTTCCAAAACAGTTGTGGAAACTAGCCCTTTACTGATTGATCTAAATAAAATAGTTTTCGTATGAAGCGTAGTGAACATTGTTAAATGTATTGTAATATTTTAAGAAACTAATATACTATTGAGATATACCAAAACGGTAATTTAGAATGTAAAACGCGTGTTTTTGCGTCTTTTTTATTTATTCAACGTTTTTAATAACTTATGCTTTCATTTTAATTTCACTGGCTGTCGATTTAATTATGGTTGGATCTGTTGGTGAGCGAACAAGAAAGTGTAATATCACTGCGTTTCGATCTGCTACTTAACACAAGCCGATGTAAAATATTTACGTTTAGTTATAACATAAAAAATATGAAAAAGCCTAAAAGGGAAAAATTAATTTATTCTTGCTGCTCCCTTGTTCAATTTCGCCGCTTATATAACATATTTCTATTACAAATTACTATTGCATAAAATTTTATTACTATTGCATAAATATTATTAATTAAAGTACTATTACATAAAATATCTACATAAATAGATTTTTTTTGGATATCTTGTTAAAATGTTTAATGTAACTACACTCACCTTCAGAAATTAATCTTTCGCGAATTTCCCAAGCGAAGATAGTTGGATTTTCTCGTTTATACTGTTCTATCTTGGAAACAACTGCTGGAGTTGCTACTTTAGGCTTGCTACCGCCGATGAGACCTGGAGGTCGAAGTGTACCTGTAACCAAATGAAGTAGTTTATAAAAGCACGACTCCAGAAATTTTACTTTTTACAACAAAATTTTCCCCGAAAAATTAAAAAAAAACCATTTACACGAACATATCTGTTCAAAGCTAAAGTTCAGGCCCCCCCAAAAAATATCTCTAGATACGCTAATGAGTAAAAATATAATAATATATTACGTATACTTAATGTATAATAATATATAGAAGTGAATAAACTAAATAGGTAAACGGAACCTTCAAAATTTTATTTAAGTTTAAGAATAAAATTTTAAGAGTGACACCTGAAGATTTTAAACAAAAAAATAAAATCAAATTAAATCGATAATAAAAATACCAATAATAGCGACACGGTACCGATTGATGCAATTTCATTGAGTGCTAAACGTGAGTAAACGCGTCTACTGCCGCAATACCGTGCGCAGTCATAATTTAATTCACAGCTGCACATACCTATAAAACATAAACCGACGTAATAAGGTTGAAATTTAAGACGCCAATAGTATCATACGTTACCGCTTCAGCCTTCAAAAGGAAGATGGACGTGCTTTCCTAAAAGAAATCGATAATCAAAGGCGCGGTACAGAATAATAATGAAAACTGCAAATTAGTATTAATTATAGAAACAATGACATCGGCTTAAATGAAGTCGGTGCTGCGAGACAAGAATTCCTAACTTGTTTTGGGGTTAGGCAAATTGTTTTTGGTGAATGACGTTTTTGTAGCATTCATGTCCAACATAGATTTTTAAAATGGACATTACATCATCGAAGAAATATTCGAAGATTTTCTGGAAATTTTGGGAATCTTGTATTTTTAATTTGAAAACAGATAATAATTCAATTATGCAGCGTTCAAATATTATTGTTGGAAAAAAATTACTATTATTTTTTTTCTTTCTTTTCTAAATGTGGAAAACACTCTAAAAATGTAAAAAAAATACTACCTACTTAATTGTTTAGCAACTACGAACATTGTTTAAGTAAAATCGATCGAGAGAGATATTCAAATATAATTTAATTATTAAAGTGGAAGTCAATAATGTATACAACCTCAATTAAACAACAAAAAATTCTTCAAAATGATATCTAAAATGACACTTCGAACTTATGTATACAGACTAAATGTAATATCTAGATGCCTTAACCTAAAATTGTCGGCGACAGTTTTGTGTATTGAGAAAGAAAAAATAAAAAAATCTAATAGGTAACAATGTCCAAATTCTTCGAATTCCGTTCACCATATTTCATAAAAGAAAAAATATTGCACGTTGTTATAAAAATTTAACAAAAGACGACGCCATATTATGATATAAAAATTTGAGTCGAAAAACTTAATTGCTTAATTTATAATAAACGCATTTTAATATTTTAAATAAGACTACTAAGTTATTTTTGACTAAAATGTAATTGACAATAATTATTAAGAATGATAAAGAGGCAACTTTAACGAATGTTTACATGTCAAGTTAGCTGATACTCTTAAAATGAGCTCACACCATCAAGATACCTGTTTATTTTGCATGACTTAAATGAACGCTAGACCTAAAAAAATGTTGGATTCTGTTATTCCTAAATCAGTTAGTAGATAATGGATGAGTGCGTGCTTCGAGACAATTACACAAAAAGGCATCGGAGGCAGCATTCCGGCAGACGGCCGCGCGAAACGTTTTTACCTCTTCGACAACGGCCCTCCATACCGATCACGCTGAATTATTCATCACATTATTTATATTCTCATTTTTGTCAACGCCATTCACGATAAATTCATACGGGTCTTTATGTCTTGATAAAACTAAAGCTTAAGGCCCAAAATGGTGACGTACGCAAAAACATGCCCAAGATCACATGTATCCAGACCAGCGCACCTTTTTAGGTGTTATTGTATTTGTAATTTCCAGTCAATATACAAATATTTTTACAATATTCTATTTTGGTGAAAAGCTTATTGACTAAGCATGGTGCATAGGCAGATTACAACTTAAATTTTGAAAAAAGATTCAAAGGATATAACTTATTCACTTGTTACTTTATATTTTATCTTATCTCTATCTCTTATAGTATTAAATTTTATATTAATTTCCAATTACATTTTTATTGAACAATTAAATGATTACTTTTTAAAAATCATATTACAAGCTTATTATAGGCTACTACATAGTGCAAAAGAATTAAGACTCTTCTTTAGATTAGGAAAAATTCGAACAGAGCTAAAAGGAGATTGAAGCGATTCAGGTAAATCATTTCCTTCATGAAAATTCTGTCAATTTTAGCAATCTGAGAGCTGAGTTATTAGAGATTTGGTAAAACTGAGATTAAGTTCAGAGTACAATCAACCTTTATAAAATAGATGATGACTAAGAAAAAAATCGCAGTAGTCATTGAAATTATCAAATAAACGGGAAAGCACTCAAAACGCAACGAAACGAACGAAATGAGCAAAGTGAAAAATGCAAAAATCATTAGACAAGGTGCTCAATCTGCTGTCACATCTGTCATTTAAAATATGATTGATTTTAATTGATTCAAATGGATTTCTTTTTGTTTTTTTCAGTAATCAATTAATATTTTTATTTATACTGTAATTATATCTATAGTAATATAATAAAGCAGAAGAGTTTGTTTGTTTGTTTGCTTAAACGCTAAGATCTCTGGATCTACTGGTCGGATTTACTTTGTTTTTGTTTTGTATGAAAGCTTTATTCTTCAGAAGTGCTATAGGTTATATAACATTACATTACACATATATTCTAAATATATTATAATAAAATACTTTCTAATTTGACATGCAATTTATTCTGCTCTGTTATTATAATAACAACCGACCGTTGCTAAGCAATGGTTTGCAAAATTTGTTGTTTTAAGAAAACGTCACCCAAAATGAACTTGCTTACTTGCTATTCATCCTTATGAACATAAATATAATAGTCACTTTTAGCATTTCATCTAGATTGAAATTATAGTTTACTGAATAACATTCTAATAAATAATTAAGGAGATGTCACTGATTCGAATTGACCTACCCTTTGGGCGGCATAGTATGACCGACGCGAATGGGCAGAACTTTTCATACATTTACGAAATATTGTTAATTTTATGTAATTATTTGCTGTTTATAATTAATTTAAACTACACTTTGGTTCTCTTCTTCTTTTCTTGGCGTGGTGTAAAGTTTGGTCCTGCGCGACATTGCCCGCTACTCCTAATTAATGTTTATCTATACTATTGAAAATACATTTATATCGAAACACATTTATATTGAAAACTTACGATCGAAAGTTATTTCATCATCAAGGAAATTTAATAAAGATAATTTTCGGCTTTTATCTATACTAATATAATAAAGTGGAAGAGTTTGTTTGTTTGTTTAAACGCTAAGATCTCTGGATCTACTGGTCCGATTTACTTATTTTTGGTTTTGTTTGAAAGCTATGTTTTTCAGAAGTGCTATATGCTGTGTAATATTATGGTGTACGTATTAGTTAGCCTTAAATAACGAAATAGCTATAATAATGAACTCCATCGAATTGCTTTAAACGCGTGCGCTGCAAATATAGTAAAATATATGTCAGTACATTGTATGGAAGAAATGTTCCATTTTATTAGATCTAAAAAAAGATCGTGATACGGTATATCTATCTCTTATAAATAAGTCACAATAAGATATTTTGTAATAAAAAAAATAATTGAAAATTGCAAGGTGATATTTCAACATTTTTTATTTCATAAAGATATTAAAACTTACGAGCGAAAATTATTCCATCATCAAGTAATTTTTATGAAGAAAGCCGCGAATGGGCCGCTAGTGCACTAATAAGTGCATCATAATACTGAAACTTAATTACAATTAACAAATATTTTATTTTCATAGTACTGCATTCGATTATTTATATCGATTAAGGATCTAAAACTGTTTTTCCCATTTATCTCCGCTTTCAGATTGTCAATTGAGGTGATTTTTGGTATTCTTAAATTGAAAATTATATTTTATTTTTGTTGATTTCTACAAAAAGCGTTGGAGAAAGCTTCTCCTATTTGAACTTTGAAGTCCGTTAAAATTTAATGTATTAACAAATTTATAGGCGCTCCAAGTAATACCGACATTGCTAATCAGTTCATTTATTATTCTTTACATAATATCATCATTTATTATGGGCAAGTAAAAAGAAATTTAACCAAAAGAAATCAAAATTATATACCATATATACAGTCATCAGTTTACCGAAATAACTTGATAGTATATAAAATTGTCCCCTAATTCCTAATCGTTGAAGAGTTGGATCTTCTATTGATATCATAAGATCAGTAACGTCATCAGATGATTACTACCTTGAATATCCATGAGATTTCATCATCAGATGAGCCTTACTTGGTGCTAACAGAACCAAGGGAAAACTCTTTCAAATAAGATTAAAATTTAAAAAATCAGAAAACGGATAACATAACGGATAATATAATAAAAAATATATAGTTAAAGATTCCTATCCTATATAAAAAATATATAGTTATAGAAATCCCCCCTTTTTTAAACAAATCGACTAAAAATACATACTATATATTGTTCTAATAAGGCAAAACATTTCTAATTTGCAATTTCAAATTTTCTTCAAACTGTTATCTATTTGTATCAAGTATTTAGCTTTCAACTGTACCTTTCACTGAATTGTACAGTATATACTTAACTAGTACGATTGAAATATTCTATATAAGCCTACGAGACTCCCGCCAAGCAGCCGCTCTCCTTTTGATTGATAGGTAAATTGCGGGAGGCCGGCACACCGATCATTTTGCGGTAATTAAATCGGCTAGGAACGTAATCGCATGACCGGAGCCAATTATTTGCCGTTGCCTAGGTGCAGGCGCAGGCGCAGGCGCAGGCGGATCGTGTAAGATACCTAAAATTGTTATTATTGTGTAAAACGCGAGTGTAAGTGCTGCGTGCGCTTTCCATTGTCGGTTATTGTACTTATTATTAAAGTAATTTGATATTATTCTGTCTAGTCTGACAATTGTCATGTTGAAGCCAGCCGTGGCGCAGGGGCACAGGCGTGTGATGCCTACTCGAAAAAACGAAATATTTAATATTTTCATCTCATTGCTCTGGTGTCCAGCCAAAGCGTGGCGTTGTTCCGCCACTCAAAACGCAATGTCTCCAGAAATCGACGGAAATTGGGGAACGCAGTATCTTAACTCTACTCTCCCTCTGCCTACCCTGGTAAATGCGGGATACAACCTGAAGCTAAAAAAATGTAAATATTCTTTAGATCACCTGTTAAGTCCTCTTACAAAAGCAAAATTATGCATTGAAAAGTGAAATATTAACCATGATTTGTATAATTCAATAAATAATACACAAGAGCCTACAGGCACTTACAGCTTTTATTATTCATTTAACAACCAAAACGGATAACAATTAATCATTTAACACGAGTGAGGACGTGAGTGTATAAACAGTACAATAAGTACCCAAAACGTCAGTAAATTTCCAAACAACAGCCATTTATGAGAGCTTAAAGTCATTACACGGTGGGTCTACAAAGAAGGACAACATGTTTTAAGCGACTTAGAATGGGCCGAATTCACTTGATTAAATTTATATTAAAAAGAGAATCTTTGTATTGGCTGGCGCTAACCGGCGGGAAACGCAACGTCATGCACCTAATAGATCAAAATCTTCAACAGCAAAGTGTTCTGGATAGCCCTGGCTCATAGAAGTTAGAGTGGAGTGTGTTAACGCCCGATTCCATGATTGATGGATTTTTTGTAAAAGAATTAACAAGACAGCTTGCTTCTTCAGAAGCCATTAATAAATTCAAAACTAGATTCTGATCGTTCTTTTCTATTAAGTTTTTGCATACAAAACCGTATTGAGTTTGAAAAGACTAACTCAGTGTGTTGTTGTACTAATTTGAAAATAGAATTCCTATTATACAATTAATTACTTAACTGTTCCTGCTAGAAAACTTTACAGAAAATTAAAATCAATTGCTTTTAATTTTCTGCTTAACTTATCTTTCAATAAAACTATTTCTTGTTGAACTACTGCTTTCAAAATATAAAGTAAAACTGAAATGTGTCAAAATGATATTTCAAGCTTATATAAAAAGCATTTTGTAGATTTTTATCAATATTTAATTTTTTTTCGTCGTTCGTTCTCAAGCAATAAAATTTTGAACCAGTTTAATTTCTTTTTTCTTGAATGGCTCTGATTCTGAATGGTGCAATTGATAAAGGCAAAAAGGGAATTAAACATATTCACACATAAAATATATCGTGTATTAAAACACACATACTTACACGTACATGTTTAAATACTGTTTCTAACACAATATACAACAAGTTCGCAGATTTCTTATTCTGTATTCGTATTCTTACAGTGAAGTAAAATGGTGTATAAAAAACTACATAATAATATATTTAATTAATATAGGCCTAATATGTTTAGGTATAAAGCAGAAATATTTATTTATTTATGTTTAGGTATAAACAAAATCATTAATATAATTAAAATACATATTAACCTATATAAGGCTTGAATATTACAGAACCTACAATATTAAATAGAAAAAAAAAACTATATTTTTACTTGCTTACCTATAAATATTTTATAATTTTGAACTACATTTAATTAAAATAATATTATTGACACACCTTTATTTATTGTATAGTTTATGTAAATTATTCCATGAACAAATTGATCAACCAATGGTACCAAATTAGAAAGTTTAATTAATTTAAATTGATGTTTTTAAATCGGTAAAAGAAATAAATATTCTAATACACGGATCGTACCGTCTATATATTCCACAGTATAGTTATTTTGTGACTCACTTAAAATTATTTTCACCGGCTATCGACGACGAAGATCATTAAATATTCAAATTAACCTACAGAATTGGAGCGGAAAAAGAAAAAGCATAGTTTGTAAAGCAAGAATGTCAACCCTGGTAATTCAATTTTGATTATAGGACCAATGCCTAAATACGGCTTCATTACCGGCCGCGGCGATCCGCGGACAATTTTCTTGAGTAGGTATCATTAACTGCAACGTTTTAGGAAATCCAAATAAATTTACTGGTTCAAATTTGATTAAATTGCCTAATCTATTATTTTAGGCATTGTCAGTATGTTCATAGGGTGAGTCTATATTTATTTTTCAATGCAGTAAGTCGTAGTAAGTACTTTTAATTTGTAATAAAATATTTATGTATTCGATAGTGAAAAATCTTTCAATATTGCAAGTAATTACAAATTTTTCGATTAGAGGTCTTAGCTAAATCGGAGAGGAAAAAATAACCATAGATAAAACTAACCCTTCTCCTTTAATATTTACACCTTACAAGCTTAGCAATGGACCTTGCTGTCATTTCAAATATTTTATTTTATTCAAGAGATGACAATTATTAGTATAAGCATTTTAGTTATAAAATATATAAAACATTTATTAAATCATAAGATTCTATTCTATATTTACGTAATATCAAAATTGTATAATTATTACAAAAAAATAAAATATCTACTTAAACAATCAACATCCAGCTTTCATTATGAATTAGATACTTTGATTGAAAGGTTATTTAGGTGTGCCCATTTCTATATTGCAAAGCTAGATAATAGCATTTTGAGCTAAGGCTAGGTGGCTATGTTAAATACGTAAGTGGTTTTACATGACGGCCCTGGGCGGATCGCAGCCGGGCTTCCGTGGGAACCCGCCACGTGACGTTACGAAATAACCACAGGCTAAAATTGATTGACAATACACTCGCGTCGTAATATTTTATAGTATTAGTATTACTGGCAATTTTATTAACGGTTGTTTGTACTCTGTGCTAATTTCTAGCTTGTAACGAGACAATTAGCTTCACGCTGTATCTCGCATGTAGCATTGTAAGCAGAGGACAAGCGGAGGAAATTAGTCCCAAAACACTCCGTTCTCGAACTTTCGTTTTCTGCCGAATTCTGGGAGCTTTGCGTGTTAAATGGCAGAAACCAAAGCCACGTTTTTCCTCGTCACCAGAGGAAAGAAAAGAAAACATAGCTTAACTCGGTAGCCATTTAGCATTTTATTCACGATATGTAATTAGAAACTCAAATATTTATAAAAGGACAAGTCTGAAACGGTCAAACTGCAAGTGTTTTCTAAAACTCGATAATTATTCCTGTTTCCATATTATTAGCTAATGCACGCAACGCTGCTTTTCAAATCGTTCTTTCACGACTCTTGGGCAAACACAAAGTGAGCATGTGTCCTAATTGCGGGTATAGCACAAATCTTGTGTTGTTCCTCAATAGTTGCGTTGTCTTTAATGACAAGTTGCTACGCTGCTCGGGCAACCAGCCATGGTATTAAACTAATTGACGTCAGTAATTTCTTTACCTCAATTATAAGTTATTTTGTTAGGAATCCAGAAATAAAAATTCTTATTATAGTTAGAAAAATTAGTGGGTCATATTTTTTTAAAACAATAAATACACCTTCACGCTATATCCCGCACATAGCAAGGTAGGCCGAGGGGGCCTAGCGATAAGACCATCCGCTCCTCACTTTCCGGCGGATTCTGGAGGTATTGCGTGTTGAGTGGCGGAACGCGCTTATGCCTTGGTACCAGAGCGAAGAAATGAAAATATTAATAAATTATAATTCATTCCCCCGGGTGAGAATCGAACCCACAACCGTCACACCCTTGTGCCCCTGCGCCACGAACGGCGTCAGTATTTACATTTCTTAAAACTGTAATCACACCCACATCCTACTGATATCAATCGCATTGAAAGCATTGATAGTAATTATGGTTTGAATAAAGGATTATTAATGCAAGAAACCATTGATACTAAGATAGTTTTGACAGAGCCCGTATTATTTCAATGCTCGCGGCGTTCGTGGCGTCGTTACCAATATTGGCTCGCAGACCGGTGGCTTATAATTAACACTCTGCAAGTTTTATGAATCGATTGTGATCTAAGCTTTCGTCAATACCAGTTCGGTTGAAACTTTTCAGATGGCTTATCGTTGATCAATGAGGTTTTTATTGCAACCGTGTTATTAGGATATATTTAAATACCATACCAACACTGCCGTTTCCGAAGTGTCTGAGAAGAAAATATATTGAGAATATCAATTTGTTTATGAAATATTGTTTATGAATATAGGAATGAGGTAAGGAAGGAAGAGTTATATTACCATATTTGAATCTTATATCTAATATCTCTATCATTATATGATTTCATTTTATCTCAAGATTTTACTTAAATAAGTACAAATACTAATTGCTTGGAATGAGATGTCTAATAGGCCGTTCTACTACCGTGTTTAAGGTTCCATAACCAAATGGGTAAATAGGGAGTCCATCATTAGGTGTATCCGTCCATGTGTCTGTCTGTTCATCTGTCACCAGGATGTATCTCATTAAAAATTATAATTAAACAGTAAAATTTTTCACAGATGATGTATTTCTGTAACCGCTATAACAATAGATACTAAAGCGGAATAAAATAAATATTTAAAGGAGGTCCCATACAACAAATGCTTTTTTTGCCGTTTTCATAGAAAATAGTAAGCAAACATTCGTACGTGAGTCCGATTCAGACTTGGCCGGTTTTTTATGTATGTAAAATAAGTAGCCAAAACCTCCATAGTTTCACGTATTTTCTAAAATAAAGATGTAAATTTCAATCATTAGATTTTATTTCCCAAAAATCAATAATAATGAGTTATTCCTATTAAATTTATTGAAAACATATAAAAAATAAAATTGCATAATAATGTAGTCAAATATATCGCTCGTGTTTTTATGAGTACTCTGATATGAATACCGCAATTAAAAACTTTATTGTACACATTATGGTGTTGGTGAAAATAATCACATATAAGTAAATGGTTAATAAAAATTTATTATTTGTATTGAATCACATTTCAATTATAAGATTTTTGTTTTGTTAAAATCGAAATTGTTGCTTTGGTTACATACTTTTATTAATTTTTTTATCTTGACGCTGTATCACGCATAGCAGGGTAGGCAGAGGGAACCTTGGAACCTAGAGTTACGACACTCCATTTGCCATTAAGATACTTCCATTCCCCACTTTCTTGTTGAGGCATAGCGAGTTGAGTGGCGAGACTCTACGCCGCGCTTTGCCTAAGTATTATTGTTATAAATATAAAATATTTTTTTCTTCACTAGATAGATTAGATTAGAGAATTTAGTGTTAAGTAACCGAACTTTACAATTACTGGATAATCTTCCCATATATTACAATATTATTAAATTCAAATTCTTCTAACGGTTCCGTTCTGGACTACACTAAATTGACATATTCATGTAATATTAATATAAACCTTACCCAGATCACAAATTTATTAGTGAAAACCACATTTAAATTTGTTTTCAACTTATGTTGAGATACAGTTTTCCTTAAGCAGAATTTAAACCAATTTAAAAAAGTCACGATACCAATGTATTAGAATACATCCGCCTATAGAACACTATTTGTTCTTCTTGTTTTGTTTTCAGCTTCACGTTGTATCCCGCATATAGCAGGATAGACAAAGGGAGCCTAGTGCTAAGACACTCCGCGCCCACTTACCGCCGATTTCTGCCTCGACACCAGAGCGAAGAAATGAAAATATAAATGTAAGTAAATATTTTATCTCCTCGAGTGGGGATCGAACCCACAACCAGTCTATTTTACAGTCACACTCTGTGCCCCTGCGCCACGACTGGCCTCAAGATATATTTTTCTTCACCAATAATTCGAACCAATTCAAAAATGTCATGAAACTACTTTATTAGAATACATCCCTAACCTATAGAACACTATTTGTTCTTCCTAATATCTAAAGCTTACCAAGTAGCTTAGTAACAGCACCTTGCTGAGATAGCACGTGATGAGCGATGTCGTAGTGCCGCAAACCAAAACGTGACAACTCCAGTAGCCTCTGCTGTGACAGCAAGGACGATAGAGGATGAGACGCTCCGCCAGGGTACAGTGGTGTGCCTGACCCACCACCGGAGGACGATGGTGATACTGGTACTGGAAACAAAATTGGGATTAAAATATAATGCTAATTTAAATTGATTTACAGAATTAAAAAGAGAGACAGAATGTACTTTTAAATGCTATCAATATGAAAATATAAATTTATGTATATCTATATTTTTTTTAACGTCAGTGGACATCAAAAGGCTGACGAGGACAATTTTTAAAATAAAAGTATGGTTTTTAGTTAAGTACTAAGCACTTTGGTACAGTTAGGTAAAATTGTATTATTTAGTTGAAAAAAAATACACAAATGAAAGAATAATAACATATGAAATCCTTTCCAACTTAAATGAAGACAAAGAACCAAAAGATAACATTATATAAGAAAGCGCGCCCAACAAAATTACTCGAAAATGAGGTAAGAAAATGAGAACTAATAACAATAGTCATTTGAGGCGATGTCGTGCATCGTTGAAAGTGGAATTATTTTTTACACTTCTTTCCTTAATTTGAGTGCCTTCGGTTATAGCTTTTTCGATCTCGGACCATTCAGGTAACTGTGCATATTTGTGTAAATTACTTACATTTAATTTTGCTTCAAAAGACTATCGACTATTGACTCCATTAATTATTAAAAGACATTAAAGATATATTATTATATTATAGGTAGGAACGTCGAAGTATCGTGAGAAAGTTCCCTTTGCATAATCACAAACCATTGAGCTACATCCCCTCTAATATGCATAAAAAAATCAAAATAACATTGAACTTCAACTTACTAAGTTACCTAAATAATTTTTCTGAAGAACACAATTATGTTGGCATGTCCAAATAAGACAGTACTAATAAAACTTTGCCCATAAATTTGTCCGTAAAATTGAACCGGAGTACGTATCTGCGGTATAAAATGTCGTTTTCACAACGGTTATAAGTATTGAATACGGCCAGTGCAATTTGTCGCCCAGATATGCTAAAGGCCGATCGTAACAATGCTTTCTTATGAACACGTCGTAACACATTCAATTATAAATTAAGCTATTAACTTAATACACCATAATTTGTTTATCGGGTTAAGCATCAAAATTAATGCATGTGGCATAACTTGTCCATAACTTTACACTTTTTATTAGCGAGCCCATAAGGCGATTTCTTTGAGAAAGGCAAAACGCGATCATGTTTTACAAACACAAAAATCAACCTTATTTTAAACGGGATACGAGTTTATTTTCTTTGTATTTTCTCATTCGATCGACCACTCGGAATTGGACTTCGACGTATAATTTCTGGTGTAATCGTTTCAATAATGGGAGAAAAAAAGTGATATTATCTGCCCACGGTCAATAAATTAACACCGTTTAGAGCAAAAATGTAGAGTCTTAGTGTCGCTAGTATTATAAATAAGGTGAGTTGGGTTTCGAGCGAGGTCTTAGAGACCGTTCGTGTCGGTGAGTGCGTGTATGTTTTTATTTGGATGCGTGAGTAGTGAAGTCTTATTAAAATATTTCGAGTGGAAACTGGAAGGACCACTTAGTGGTGCGCGGGAGTTTCACGCCTGAGCTGATACTACATTAAGTCGACGAGATAGCTTATTTGTGCTCTGGTGAGGATTAGGGCCAATAAATCACTGATTAGAATGTATTGACTGTTTGTGACTCTGGTGTACGGTTCTCGTTCTTGTGTATTAATGATTTTAGTTTTTGAGTTTTTGTGACTTTTTTAGTCTATTTTTTATCATTGTAAATGTAGTTATGAGGCCCGTCATGGCACAGAGGTGTGTGTTATTGTCATTGCGACTGATTGTGGGTTCGATCGAGGAAATGATATTTTATTTAAATTTATCTTTTAATTTTTTCGTTCTAGTATCAAGCCCTAAAGCACGACCTTGAGTTCCGCCGTTTAACACATAATGCCTTCAGAATTCTGTGGAAAATGGAGAACGGAATGTCTCAACACTAGATTCCCTCTGCCTACCCTGCTGTTTGCGGGATACAGCGTGAAGCTGTATATGTAGTTATGTCGTTCACCTAATTAACTACTTTTGCTTATCTTTTACACATTCGTCATAAGCAAGCTGGTCGTTTCATTAATTATGCGAAATCAAAGGTTGATTGACAAGTTTTCGGCGCGCTCAAAATGAGTAATTGTATTTATTTAAATAATTTCAATATCTATAACTATTTAACTTTAGAGAAATTAAAATCTTTTATAGTATTATCATAATGGCACTGAATTTACATATAAACACCATGTATAGATATAAAAGATATTTTTACGATTTCAGAATTCATTAACTTCTCATACATAATTTACATTTTTCTTGATATTATTAGTCATAAAATGTCCGATTTTTTTTTTTTTAGTACTATAATTTAATAAACAAACATAAAAGTGTTGGAATACTTGCAACCACGCAGGTGTCCTCACATTAAAGGTAATATGTAGGGGAGCAGTACGTCGCGTTCACCCAAACGAAAACGGTTTATGCGAAAAAACATTGTTTTACAGAGTTCCGCCACTATTAATGTCATCACGCACCAGAAAATTAGCACCTTTTGTTGTATATTTTAATATAAGATCGAAAGTGTAGCCCATAAATATACGCTTATAATAACAAATGACTGCCCGACGACTCAAGTGTACAATTGCTTCAATAAATGGAGAATAATAAAAATGCATTTATTATGCATGCTTATAGCAAATCAGTGTGACTTTCATATTACGTATATGTATTTATTTTATTCTAAAAGTAGATGAGGCCGGTCGTGTCGCCGATTTCCGGAGGCTTTGCGTGCTGAGTGGTGGAAATCAACGCCACATTTCTACCTCGACACCAGAGCAAAGAAATGTAAATATTAAATATTCATTTCCTCGAGTGGAAATCAAACTCACAGCCCTGTCGCGTTTACACTCACACTTGTGCCCTTGCGCCACGACTGGACTGGAATATGCAGATATTCAATTATAACGATCATGCCTTAATAGTTAGTTGAGAACTCAGTTACGGAATGGCGGAAGTAAGCTTTTAAATAAGCAAGTCAGATAGGAATAAATAATAGCCTGCCTTGTTCTTTTTGTTTTACTTTTTATGAATATATTTTGTATTTGTAGTATACGAGTACATGTTGAAGACTGATTAAAAACGGCAGGGTAAGCAAAGGGCACCTAGTGTTAAGACACTCCGTTTCCCTATTTCCGCTGAATTCTAGAAGCATTTTGTGTTGAGTGGTGGAATTAATTGCTGCGCTTTCCCTTGACCAAAGCGAAGAAATGAAAATATACATTTAAATAAATATTTCATTTCCTCGAGTGGGCATCGAATCCCCAGCCAGTGGCGTCTACAGTCACACACTTGTACCTGTGCGCCACAACCGGCCTCTTGAACTATGTGTGTAATAGACTTGTGACCTGGTCAAATTGTGGTAAAACTGTTATGATATTACTATCAATATGGACGTAAATATTCAATTGAAATTAATAACATGCTCTTCACGTTGTGTGGCTTTAACTGCGTTGCCATTTTTGAAATGAAAAGTAAAATATTTCCTGACGTAAACGTAATCTAGCATAACCTCATGTCCAATTATATTTTTATTTTTATTAGAATCATTTTGAAATTTCATTATTAACAAATAAGTTCACATAAATATCGAGAGACAAACAGGTGTAGATTCAATCGATTTAAAACAAACAACATATTCAGCGGCGCATCTCAACGCCGCGCTTTGTCATACTGAAGCGAGGAAATTAAAATGTTAATAAAATTTATTCACGGCCACATTGTCCGACTGAGTAAACAAAATCGACTTATAAAATTAATTTAAAATTTAACAATACCAATAATGTTAAGTAGAATTTTATGTAAATTAAACAATTAAAAAAGTAATAAGTAGGCAATTGATACGATGAGTATTTTGTTATTCGATTTATCCGTATGTACCTACATACCCATATAAAGAGATATATCGTTTAAATAATGTATATATTATACACACATAAAAAAAATATTGAAAAAAAAACCAATTGCAAATCTATTAGATAAAACGTTATAATTTGTTCATTTGTTACTCAAAACTCGAAAAGCTTACATTAGAATCAGTCCGCCTACTAATTTAAACTTGTTTTTTTATACCTAAAAAGATAATCTATGTTAATAAATTTGCTCTCACCATCAACGTCCGTACATACATACAGACGTTGGAAAAATAATATAATTATCTACATATGAATAAAACATGTCATACCTATATAATTATTTATACTCATAAAATTTCGACTGATGAAGTTAATTCATTCAAACATTAACGCTATAGTACATATAATATATAACTTAATCTAATTTTATCGTTGCTTTCTCTGTAGGCAATTTTAAAGATACGTTTAAGATTGAAACAAAAATATAAAAATTAAGAGCAGTGTTTATGCGTCGATTCCGTGGTGGTGCAGTGGCACAAGAGTATGACTGTACCGCGACGGTTGTGGGTTCGATACCCAATCGAGGGAATTAATTATTATTTATTAATATTTTCGTCTTTTCGCTCTGGCCAAGGACAATTGGCGGAAAGTGGGGGACCGCGTGAAGCCGATTTAATTTAGATTTTTTAAAAATATTTTGACAAGGTTCATAATTCTCCAAAAAAGAATTTGCTAGTAATTCAATTTCAATATAACACGTTGAACAACAAGGTTTCAAATGAAATTGTAGAGTTAAAATATTTGAAGTATTCGTTTGTAGTGCGCAACCACCTCCTTCGAAGTGTGCACAAGTGTCTCACATTTTATTCAAGAATATAGTGTGTGAATTATAGCTGGTTTTACACCCTATTAATATATTATGGCATTTGCCTACTAATTAAGCAGCATCATTTCAGTTATCAAAGCCAGCTGATTATGCGTGTTCAGCATTTAAATGTTAATTAGATTTACTGTAACACCTGATCAAACTCATTTTGTTAAACCTTGACGTACAAAGCGAGCCGACGATGTGTTGTTATAGCTGTTAATGTGGATATATTATATTTTTTTGACTCACTAAAAAGTAAGTATTGTACTCTACTCTGCTCCAAATTATTTTAAAATATATTTTAGTGTGCCCACAACTGAAATATCTATGAAAATTTATAACTGATATTAGATATATCTAGAAATATCTGTGAGTGAATTATTTGTGAATATTATTAGTATAATATTTAGGTATATAGGCACTAAGTACTAAATTGTTTTATTCTCATATTACTTTCATATTTTTTAATTTTTTTAAAGTGATACTCCACACTTAAGAAAGAAAAATACTTATTTAGAAAACGTATAAAAATTTGAACGTAGCGGGAGTCGAACCCGCACTTTGAAGGATCAAATTTTTATACGTTTTCTAAATAAGTATCATATTACTTT
Organism: Heliconius hermathena; assembly: GCA_013403705.1. NCBI lineage: Eukaryota > Metazoa > Arthropoda > Insecta > Lepidoptera > Nymphalidae > Heliconius > Heliconius hermathena. The sequence continues at coordinate 125,998 of JAAIXJ010001760.1, read as the reverse complement.
CGTTTACTGATTAATCGTAATCATTCAAATATGATATATGTGTAGTGTGTGACGCCAGTCGTGGCGTAGGAGCACAAGTGTATGACTTTAAACGCGGCTGGTTGTGGGTTCGATCCCCACTCGAGAAAATGAAATATTTATTCAAATTACACCAACACCCGTGCAAAATAATTAAAATATATTTATATCTATATCGCTATGATGTCGAGGCAAAGCGCGGCGTCGAGTTCCGCCACTGAACACGCAATGCCTCCAGAATTCTGTGGAAAATGGGGAACGAAATGTCTTAACATAAACAATAAATTCCCTCCGCCTCTGCGGGATACAACGTGATAGCTAATTACATATATGTATTCGTATATATTTATTTTTACCCAAATAAGTTTAAAAGAAACACGTAAGCAAATATCTAGTTCAACATAATTTAGTTAGGATGTCATTGTCAACATAAGGTTTCCATTAGATTTGCACTCAGTGAACACAGACGTAATCAGTTACTTAAATATATATATAATATAATAATATAACATAAGAAATTAAATATAAATAACATAAGAATATAGAACATTTTAAAAAGTTTTTATATATTAATAGCTGTTAGTAATAAATTAATAACAAAGAAATTACTTATTATTTTTGTGAAATAATAATAAAAGTACGAATTCAAATAAGTATGGCCAAGCGAAATGTTGTTAGGATTGTAATTCAAATATTTTAATAAAAAAAATCCGCTTTGAACATTAAATTAAAAACAATCTGTTTAAATATAAGAATCTTATCTGACTACTCCACAGTTTGCGAAATCCAAAATGAATAAATAAATAAATGACCGTCGTGGCGCAGAAAAACAAACGTGTGCGACTGTAAACGTAACGATTGCTTGTTCGATTCCTATTCAGGGGGATGAATTTTTTTATATTTTCATATGTTGAGTCTGATAACGAGGCAAAGCAGGCGTTGAATTCCACTACACGATGCCAAACAGTTCCGCGAAAAGTGGGGAACAGAAGTGTCTGAATAGGGAACAGTGTCTTAATAAAAAAGTTAAAAGGTTTAAAGGTTTCCAGGTTGCCTCTGCCCACCATGCTATGTACGGAGGATACAACGTAAAGCATAAAAAAACTCAAAATTTTGTTTTTTGAAACAATTTTCATATAAAATTTATATATTTTTTTACCTTGTTAGTGGATGATTTTTTTACCAATTCGTGTTTGTCTAACATTTTTAAACATACATAGATAGGTATAGATTCTATGATACAATCTGTGGTTTTACAATAAATATTTTTTAAATAATAATGAAAACACAAAAAAAAAACAAATGTTTATACAATGCTCTATCCCTGAAATTGAAATACAATTCAAAGTATATTATAAGAAATAAAGAAAACACGCCATGGCAAAAGTTATTCAAGGTGACGGTCGTTTTTCGTTGGCATCTAAGCATCAAATCTGGATTAATGGAGTGGAAAATTAAGAACGGAAAATATATTTTTCTGTCTTTGCCCTACCCCCAATAATTGCGCAAAATGTATTAATGTATTAAAATGGACACATTTTCGGACAATTACTACGAAGTTTAGTGCACTATGAGCATTTGCTGTAATAAAAGTAATAATTGTTATTTGATAAGCGAATTGAAAATTTTGTACGTACTGTAAGTATGGATGCGACTGCAAAAAAATTAAGTTTGTGAGGATGGATGTTTGTTTCACTTTCACACAAAAACTACTGAACGGATTTAGATGAAACTTTGCAGTTATATAGCTTATACATCAGAATAACACATAGGTTGGAATTTATGTAAAAATAATGTATTATTTAGCTGTAATATAATAATAAATTTATGCGGGTTCTTAAACAGGCGAAGCCACGCTTGGATCGCTAGTTTAATATAAATTTCTCTCATATTACGCGATTGAACGTCGACTGTAGGAAAATTACGATTAAATACGCTAGAATTTCATTATGTAAATTTCAAAACATTCGTTCCTTATACAACGGTAAAATCGATTTTGATAGCATTTAAAAGAGATATTACTTGTTTTCTGCGAAACTGCTTTTATGAAGGCGAGCGCTGTTTTTTTTTTAAGTATTTATTCATCCTACTTCGAAATTGAGAATTGTAAATTATAAATAGTACAATTTTTTTCCTGTACAAGCGATAAATTGCAAAGTTATAAGTTGTATATATAAGATATTATCTTTTTTTTTGTTCATTTAATAATTAATATACGATCTTCGAGTTTTTGATAGTTACAATTAAAAGTAATCTTTCTTTGAATGTCTCAGAGTAAGAGGGAGATGAATAAAGTCTAAGCTAACAAAAGAAACACTTTTAAGAATACACACCTTAATACTTAAGTAAAACTCAATAAAACATCTCACAAAAAAATATTTTTCAAAATCATTACTGATACATTCACTTTCATTCCTTCTGTGTATGAATCGCAATTTTAATATCGTCATATTTTTTAAACTGCCAAAATTTAAACTTATATTTATATTACACTAAAAGACTAATGATCGATTTTTATTTTGAATAATGTTTAAATTAAATAGAAAGATAAAAGATTAACAATTACAATTTTTTGATAAAAGATTAACAATTACAATTTCTATAGTTATTATATAAAGGAAAAATCCATGTAAACAGCCAAAGTATCAATCAATCAATTTTCACTTCCACTACTTTGTAGACCTCCTCTAGGGCTCCCTTGAGCTCCCAGTCCGCCTTTCGCATCCACAACCTTCCACAACCTTCTTCAGGTCGTCAATTCATCCAACTGGTGAGCACGTATACGTGTCCATCTCACTGCCATTTCAACGTACTAATTTTGCAAGTGATGTCGTTATCTCCTATTTGTTTCCGGAAAACTTTATTTTTGATTATATTCTTAAGCAAACTTAGAGTAAGAATAGCTCGCTCCATAGTTAGTTTTAACTTGTGACTTTAAACTTGTGGACTACACCGGCTATTAGTGTCCACGTTTCGACACCGTAGATCAGTGATTCTCAACTTTTTTTTTGTTGCGGCACATATTTAACGATTTCAAAATTTGGCGGCACACAAAGAAAAAGATAAAAATTATTTACTACAACACACTGCATAAATAGTTTTTGACAAAAATTTTAAATATACGAATTTATTTTTTGTGGATTTAAATATATATTCATGATAAAAATATTTTTCTTTTTAAATGATATAATTTAATAATATTGACATTATTATATATTTGCAAAATTTGGCGGCACACTTTTGAAATTTGGCGGCACACAAAAGTGCCGCGGCACAGTGGTTGAGAATCACTGCCGTAGATTATGACAGGTGAACGCACGTATGGTAATACTTTTCTACAGAAAAACTTCGTGAAAGTGAGAAATTATGATAATAATAATAAACATAAATATTATGAGAATAGTTTTTGTTGCAATTGAGATTTTTCCCTTAAAGAACTGTCTGGTAGACTATATATCAAAAAAAAATTCTAGCAACCTATTCTTATTCCGTATCTTAAATACGTTATTTTACTATTTACAGGTATAAATAAATGACTTCTAGCACCCGCATCCAATTATTAAATACGTTGCACATGGTGCTCATAGGCACCTATACAAAATACCTGTCAAACATTTTAAGAATTTTTCACACTAGCGCCATGCGGGACATTCGACTTATTTTTATTATATATACCTATAACTTAGCATTAAGTATTACAATAAACATTTAAGATGTACCATATTTATTTATTTTTTATTTCTTAATATTTATTAAATTTATTTTTTTATTATTTAAATTAAAATTTGATAAAATTTAAACAAAATTCCTTTTTTCATTAGTCAATATGTATATTTTTTATTGGTAGATCAAATAAGGTACTAGTTGTAAGTTCTATTCTTCACTTTACGCCTATTAAAGAGAAATTACGAATAGTGGACACTAGTGTCCCTACATATTGAAAAACGCGGAAAACGAGTATTAAAATCAGTCCTAGCAACATAAATAAGCAATCGGATAAAAAAACAGCTTCACGCGTTTTCCCGCATCGTAGAGTTATCTAGGAGAACTTAGTGTAGGATACTCCCTTATCCATTTTACGTCCAAATAGGAGATATTTCGTATTGAAATGCGAAAATGCGCGTTTTGTCTTTCTAAAGCAGATGAATGAAAATACTGCATTCCCTCTAGTGATGATTGAACCCACAACCATTGCGTTTACAATCTCACCCTCGACCACTTTGACACGATGGCCTCTTATATTTTATGATATATTTACATATTGTATGATTATCGCATAAATAAGGATTATTTAGAACAGTTATCTTCGAAAAGGTTAAGTTTATTACCACAAGACTACCATTGATAAATAATTATGGTAAGAATATATAGAGTCCTTATATTTACCTACTTCTAAAGCAATTTATATAGAGTGGTAAGATTACAGTTATTATTACACGTACACATTTTGCTGACATTGAAGTTTGACCTGAAAATTACTCAAGTCATTGTACACGATACTAAACAAGCTCTTGTACTTGTTTAATATATCAGAGCTAGTGAAGAACGACAATATAATATCACATCAACGAACATAACCGATCTGATACTATTTAAACTGTAAGATCCAAAATTATAATATAAGATCCCAAAGTATAGCTAAAATTTATAAGCTTCACGCTGTATCCCGCACACAGCAGGATAGGCAGACGGAACCTAGTGTTGAGATACTCCGTTCCCCACTTTCTGCCGAATTCTGGAGGAATTGCATGTTGAGTGGCAGAACTCAACGCCACGCTTTGGCTCGACACCAGAGCGAAGAAATGGATATATAAATTTAAGTAAATATTTCATTTCCTCGAGCGGAGATCGAACCCACAACCAGTCGGTTTTACAATCACACTTTGTGTCCCTGCGCCACGGCTGGCCTATAATTTAATCCTGGTATTATCAAATTACAGTTAAATAAATAAAGTTAGACAAAATCCTTAAAAATCTCTAAGTTAGTGATTGATACAAAAAATAAAAACCAAATATTAACCAAAATATTGGCTTAGGTCCTACTCCATAGTTATTGAAATAAGTGATGGAACCGAACGCCCCGCTTTGGCTTACCTGACAATTTAATATCAGCATTATAAGTAATATTACAACATATAATATATAAGAAATTGCTTTCAGTCAGCTTCACTCTGCATCCCACATATGTAGAGGTGTACAGCTGTAGAGGCTGGCCTAATGTTAATACACTCCGTTTTCCGATTTGTTTTGCTTTTTTTATTTGCGTAGTGGCAGAAATCAATGTGTCGCTTTATCTTGCTTGAGCAGGGAAATGACAATACATATATCTATTTATTAAATTTACACATAGCAGAGTAAGCAGGAGGAACCACATCCCTGGTACGTGCTGGATGCAGCGTAAAGCTATAAAACAAATAAAATATTATGAAGTCTTTTGTTTTAGTATGATATGACGTCCTTAAACAGCTACTTTCTCTAACACAACTAATTAACACATATTAAGACACATTTTATAAAAACTATTCTGAAAAAGTCTGCTTAAAAGTCAAATTGACAAAAAAAATAGTGGTCAATTAACAAAAAATGTACAGAGCTGAAATCTGGTAGAATTTGGATATACAATTACAAATAAAGTATCAAAAATCCCCTCCTCACTCTTTCAACTTTCTTGTATTTTAAATACCTAAAAAAATATCTAAATTCTTAAAAAAATATTTAGATACTTCTTTAAGTGTTTTTTTCTCCTTTTGTTTTTTTTTATTTATTCGTCTCATCTATTTTTTTATTGGACTTACTGTTTACGAGGAAAACAACAAAAAGCATAGAAAAATACGACCTTGTATAACTTTTTAGCACAGATGGAATCAAAGAGGACTTGTGATATTTTATTCTACATTGAGTTCCTAAAGTCTTTTTATTTTATTTTATTTTTTTATTCATTCTTGCGATATGTAGGCTTTTAGCCATTATGTAAAACTGAAAACGATTACTAAAAGAGTCGTTACACACCACAACCTTAGAACTTTTCTTTCTAGAAAGTAAATTAAAACTACAAATAATATCTATCTCGCACACTGCTGGGTAGGCAGAGGAAGTAGTGTTAAAACACTCCGGTCTCCAATTTCCGCCGAATTCTGAAGGTATTGTGTGTTGAGAGGCGAAACTCAACGCTAGGTTTTTGATTTTTGTTGAAGCCAGTGCGAAAAATGAAAATATAAATGTAAATAAATAAATATTTCGTTTCCTCGAGTGGGAATCGAACCCACAACCAGATGATTTTACAGTCACACTTTGTACCCTGCGCCACAACTGGCCTCTGACAAATAAATAACTTATTCCAAGGTATTATTACGATTTGCAAACTTTACTAGAAGCATCCCTTCTCTTGTGTAACATAATTATTGAAATCCTACGTACTCTCCTTCTGTAATTGAAATCTATTAAATATAATTGGTATAGCTCAGTAAGAATAGTAAAATAATTGCGACTAGCGTTTATAGGTTTTTAAAACAACCTTAACCTATAAATAAGTCGGTTCTTAGCATTGATCTAGATTAAATTGTTGGTCAAACACCACCGATGGCTGATTAGAATTGAGACTTGAGACGATTAAAAAATTATATCATACAAAAATATTTATTAATTTTCAAAGAAATAGTTTTTATAAAATATATCCATATTATTATTATAAAATATGGCATATTATATACATTTATCTTCATGTATTACAATCATTAAAGTTGTTTTAATTAATATACTGCTTTTGGCTTAGATAAATCAATCACTGTTACAATAAGTAAATTCTAAGTAGCTTATAATGCAGGTATATAGGTATGTGGATGGATACTTTAAAGGTATCTATTTTATATTCACACATATATAATAAAATGTACATAATAAATATATATAAATTAGTAAATATATAAATAAATAAGTATATACTACAAAACTAATAATGTTTCAAATCCTGCATCCTGCTAAATGATTCAATGTTCTGGAAATTATAAGTATGTTTGAATTTATCATATTCTGTATATTATACATAGGATAAAGGCACCTGTGACTCAGTAGCACTAACGATATTTTTTTTAACTTTCGAAAATATTTAGTAAACTAACTTAACAAATAGATATAGCGAGAAAAAAATAATGTACTTAATGTCATCAGGAAGCATATCTATTTATCCATTTAGTTTAGTATTCACAATTTAGGAAATTTATAAACTTTATATGTAATTCTTAAATATCTAATTGTTAAGTTAATTTATTTATTAACTGCTAAAGATATCTGTTAGCTATCTTTGTTATGAAACTAGTTAGTTTATTTTTGTCGAAATAACAAATGTCAATTACCGGTTCTTCTGTGCTGCATTTCTTCATTAATCGAAAAATGTCGATAATACTTTTTTTTTATCTTAGATATACCTGATATATCTTTAAAGCTGACTAGTGTTATATTTTAAAGAAACAAAACTATCCTCGAGAACAAATAGCAAGGACCATTAGGGACCAATTACAACAAAATTACAACGGAATAACAATATAAGGACATCTAATGTAAGAAATATTTTAAAAAACATTTTTTTAGCTTCACGATGTATCGCGCACATAGCAGGATATAAACCTAGTATTGAGATACTCTATTCCCATTAAGACACTTGCATTTCCAACGTTCCGTCAATTTTTTTTTACACGACGGCACTCAACGTCGTCTAAAAAGAAAAAAATATTTTTCTTTCATTTTCAAATCAGCCATAAATACATTTTTTTTTTGCTTTAATTCGGCACAAGATAATTTATATTATATTTAGCGCCCATATATTCTGTTTCAATCGATAATTAGGTTTCGTTTATTGAGTGTTGACTACCGGGGCCTCAGTTTGCTAATACAAATTTAAAGCAATTTGAACATGCCACTCAACACGCAATACCTCAAAAATTCTATGTAAAATGGTAAACAGAGTGCTTTAACATTAGATTCTCTCTGCCTACCCCGCTATATGCGGGATACATCGCGCAGAAAAAAAAGTTAAATTTTAATCAAAAGCCCATTTCAAATCCATAAAATTGCATATTTTATGGACGCTATGTTGCGTAAATGCCATATATGCCATATATAAGTCATTTATAAAATTATAACAAAAAAATATTCTTTTAATAGTATATATTACCTACTCTATTATATTTTACATTGTTGGGAAAACATTTGCACATTTAAAGACATTCCACAGTTGATGATTCTACATAACGCGTCATATTAGAGAATAAAATAAACAGATTAAAGAACCTATTTTTGTTTTTATTATCAGGTTCACGCTTTTTCTACGTAGCAAGGTGCCCGCCTTAGAGGAAACGTATCGATACATAAAAATATTTGCATTGTGATATTTGAACCCAGATATATTACGTCGAGTATACTCCAATTACAACAAAATACATAAGAGTGTATGATTTGACAAATTAACAAATATTAAAAAAAATATTATTACTACTTATAATCTATATTATTATTTTTTGTCTATGAACAAATGTTCTATTTACTAGAAAGTTATCACTGGAATTGACTACTAACTACCTCCTGTGTCTACGATGTACTAACATTATTTCATATTTACTAGTCAATAAATCACTGTGCTCCTTCTATCTGTGCATTTTCTTATTGTCAATATCCTTCAACGAATAAAGAAATTAAATTGGTACATTGGTGCTCTTTGAGGCCTATCGTGGCATAGGGGCACAAGCATGTGACTGTCAACAGGTTGTGAGCTCAATTTCCACTCACAGAAACGAAATAATTAATATTTGCATTTCTTCGCTCTCGTCGATTCAAAGCGCGGCGTTAAGTTCCGCTACTCAATATGTAATGCCCCCAAAATTCGGCGAAAAGTGGTGAGCGGAGTCTGCCTACCCTGCTACTGCTACAAAATATTAAATTTTTTTGATTAATACATTGTTTCTTTATATTTAAGTTAACATATATGTATAGATATGCACATGCATTCATGCACGAACATATATATAGATTTTATCATTTGAAGCAATGTTTTCTTTATATTACGGTTTAAACATGCCAAATATAAATTTATATTGAGGACAAAAATTATTATATATGTAGGTGTAAATAAAACATTACCATCAGCTTCACGCTGTATCCCATACACAGCAGGGTAGGCAGAGGGAACCTAGAGTTAAGACACTCCCTTCCCCATTTGCCGAAAGAACGATTATCGAAATTTAAAATGTTAGCTTTAAAAAAAGAGGCCGGTCGTGGCGCAGCGGCACGAGGTGTGACTGCAAAACCGACTGGTTGTGGGTTCGATCCCCACTCGAGGAGATGAAATATTTACTTAAATTTATATTTCCATTTCTTCGCTCTGGTGTCGAGGTTAAACGCGGCGTTGAGTTCTGCCACTCAACTCGCAATGCCTCCAGAATTCGGCAGAAAGTGGGGAACGGAGTGTCTTAACAGTAGGTTCCCTCTGCCTACCCTGCTGTGTGCGGGATACAGCGTGAAGCTAATTTTTTTTTTTTTTTTTTTAAATATTGCCAGAGCCTGTATTAAAATATTTCACGTTACGGTAGTCTTCCCTAAAATCGTGCAAAAACTCAACAACCGCAAAGAATTTTAACAATATCTTTATTTCTTTAGTATGATAATGGCCTTTGTTATATTTTTTTCTATCAACTATTCTTTTCCTATAACAACCATAGCAAAGTTTCAAGCGGATAGCCTATCTATCAATTTAGGCAAAAACTAGACACTTAATTTCGAACAAACGCCGATAATTTAAAAGCTAAATCCGGAAAATAAGCGCAACTTTTATCCAAAAAGTAAACACGATATTTCATGCTTTAGTAGTTACGAGGAATTCTTAATATTTTTGTTGATGGAAAAAAAAAGTTTATAATATACTTACTTTGAAAAGTAATAGTATCTGTGTTGCTGTTATCATTAATCATAACGCTTTAGACGAAACGAAGGAGGTAGGTATGTCTGTCTGTAATATCAACATTCACCGGAAACGCTACCGGTATCTAGAAGGCGATCTATCTGTTAATTAACTCTATCGATACAATGCTGACAATGTCCTGTGATCGCATTTCGCCCACTCATCGCAGCTGCGTGATAAATACATGACAAACATACAAAACGAATGAAATTAAAAAAAATAAACAGTGAATACAGTTTATGATTTACACATCACTAGTATGATCAATATATCATTGTTTTTATGAAAAAAAAATGTACTAAAAAATGTAGAGATAGTTTGATAATAACTTGGTTTGGTATAATATACAACTATAATAAGTCGATCAGAAAAAGTACAGGCACGCCCAGAATGCCATACAAGGTACAACGAGGCCTACCTAAACAAATATGAAAAATGACAAGTATGGAAGCAGCTTTAATTGCATTATTGCTGATCAAAAACATAATCTATTTAATATCCAATATTCAATTACGTACATGTATTTTTATTTAAAAAAATAACGTTTATTGTGCCAAAAAAAAATCGCAAAAAAAGTAGCAAAAAACATATGCCGTCGGAAGTAAAAACTTTAGGTATAGTGATTAAAAGTATATTTTATTTTTTGAAATATAATATATGCTCATATGAACTTTTAAGGTACAAGTAACAGATTATGTTAAGATATGAAATTATTATTATTTAAAGATTCTAAATGGATTCTTATAAGAATTTTCATTACTCAAAAAAAATATAGTTAAAGTGATTAATAAATACTAAGTTTTCTCAATAACGAGTTATTTATAATCGTTATAGGTTCTTATATATGCTTCATAAATTAAATATAAACATTTTAAATGTTCATTTTCATGGTAAAATACCTTAATAGTTAATATTTTTTTTTACTAAGATGACTACTATTGAATATAGTAGATGCCTTATTAGAACTATTTAAAGATAGAATTTATTTAAAGCCTTATCTATATTAACATGAATTATTTTATATATAAAAATTCAGAACAAAAATAACTCAAATTATTTTCATTATTTACATACATGTTTTTTACAAAAACTCATATAGTATTTTTTTTAATGTTTATCAAAAGAAAACTGACTTACCGTTGGGTGAGATATTGAGTGGCTGGGTGATGGACGCGGGCACTGGCGGCGCCGGCTCCATCTTCCAAGAGGCGCAGCACGAGGCGGGCGAGAACTCAGGTGTAGGGCCGCTGCCCGCCGATATCAACATGGTCGAGCCACCGTCGCCAGCATACGCAACAGTATCAACACAACAGTTCACGATATCAGTTCTAGCAAGGTGCCAAGTCGCCACGGAGAGCACAGTGCCAGCACACGCTCGCTCGAAGCTCAGTCAGAACACTGAAGAGCGCGCTTGCCGCACCGGCGCGCCCACTCGCGCCTACTCCCATTAACACGCCTCGGAAAAAAATCACCGACAAACAATAACAAAAAACTACCTCCGCTACCTCGACGTGTACTGTGTAGAGCTAGTGCGATACACCTCTCGCTCTAACGCTACTAATTCGATTTCCGAACGCGTCAAAACTACGGCGGCCCTCGATTTATTTGCAACCTTCCGTCCTGCCCGATGTGCTGGTAGAGACCAATAGAACAGTGTAGAGTTTATAAAGATTGCAATACGGACTAAAATCCTATAAAAAAATATCTAATGTTAAGTCCTTTTGGTTTGCAACATGAATAAAACTACTCCTACTCGCTCTCGTACGATTCAGCTTAAGCTTGTACCGTATGAAAGGGACAGGTGCTCTACCGCTCGGTAGTAGAATTACAGTAGTGAGCACAGGTGATCTTTCACCATTTCTTTATAACGGAGGTGTTAATGTATACCTTTCCCGTTCTGGCTGATAGTAAAATTACAAAGGCGACAGAGACAACAACATGATAATGATTACTTCTTAATTAACAGTAGATCTAGTTAATCATGCTTAGCATTCTAATAGTTACAGTAACGGGCGCGCTACATTCTAATTAAATGGAAGAGTACCTAGAGTTTCATATTAAATATTATAACGTACTTTGTGCAATATCATTTTTAGGATTCGAGTATAAATTATTTATGTTATATATGGGAACGTGCCGGTGGCATCGTTTATAGCAATATTGGAGATCTTTTTCTTTACATATATGTACCAATATAGACAAAATTATGTATATATTAGGTTGTATTTAAAATAATTAATATTTTATTATTACTTAACATAATTATTTTAACTCTCAAAGTAAAAATATTGAATATTTTCTGCAGGAAGTTAAAATTACCTCTTGTGGTCAGAAGAATTGTACTCAAACCATTTATTGGCAATTTATTAGTGTATATCAGTGCAATTTTGATTAATTACAGGCAAAAGAGAATGTACAGCGAGACAGATTGACAGAGTATAATATACAGCTGGTATTAATATTAAACCTTTTATACCGTTCCTTTGATGGTAAGTAAATATAGCTTCTTTGTATTAACGCTTTAATTCATAGCAATCTCGATCGACATTGTGGTTTCCTTGTACAGTTTTTCTTTAGCTTCTGTAAGGACGGTAGTTATATAATTACACATAATGTGTACATTTGTTTGAAAATAGCAAAGTGTGTTAAATATTTTTTATTATGTGCTTTATTACATTAAAAATACGCTTGTGGTGCAGGTGGCAGCTCTGTTTGTACTCGTGATGGTTATATTATAGGTTCGATAATAACTATGAAAAATGGATTTTTTTAACCCGGCCTGTGAAAACAAAACGTGTCCCTAAGTACCGCCGCCAACACGCAGTGTTGCTAAAACGGCCAAAAAGTAAAAATGGAGAGCCTTAAGCGATTTTTTCTAGTAGCCATACTTAATGTAGAATATATTGCAATATTATTACATAAGAGAAAAAAATACATTTTAATTATAAATTATTATAAAAAATACATTTGAAAATATAAAAAAAAACAGTTAATATAAAAATTTTACAATTAATCTCTTACACTAAGAAATATGGCTGTTAACTTATTATTTAGACTTATTTTGTTTAAAAGTAAAACAAATATTTTCACAAAAAAAACAACTATGCCAAATTTAAGTTAAAACGCTACTTTATTAAATACATTAATATATAACAAGTAAATGCCTTATATTAAATTTTTAATCAACAAATCGTCATATAGCACTTCAATTTATTCACTTAGAAAGTGAATAGAGCACTTACCGGTATCACACCAGTGACAATCACACCCCGCCATTATTCCAGTCCTCATTAGACACTAATAATAGTGACTGTACATCAAATAAACGGATAAATACACTGATTTCTTTGTATTCTATTCATGAGAATGTATGATAAAAAGGAAAAATGTAAAATAATAAGTAAAAACAAATGTATTTCATTTGTAAGCGTAAAATTCTTATTTTAGTATAAAATAAATTATTTAAATTATAAGAACTACTTTGACTTTTAATTAGAAAATTCAAAATAATTATTGAGAATTACTATTAAAGGTTTTTTTTATCATTATATATTTTTTTTCATTTACCTATTTCTTATTATATATGAAAAATCAAAATAAAAATCAGCTTCACGCTGTATCCCGCACACAGCAGAGTAGGCAGAGGGAACATAGTGTTAAGACACTCCGTTGCTTACTTTCCGCTGAATTCTGGAGGCATTGAGTATTGAGTGGCGGAACACAACGCCGCAAAAAATCAATCCTCAAAATGTAAATTATAATTGCAGCCAAAAATTATAGCTATAAGCAAACACAAAAAAAAACCAATAATCCACCATTTTCCCGAATCCAATTAAGCTTGTTTATCGTGACACAAATAAAACAATTTCCACTATTATTATTTAATGATATTGGTCTCTTATTGGTGTAGTTTTGGTTGTTTTGCCCGAGCCCCGGCTCCCTGGGACAGGCGCCGACACCAGGATTTACTGGCGAGATAGCGCGTGGGTGTCACCTAATGAATATATTTATTTGTGATGCCGCACTTTTATCTGACAACAACTGAAGGGCCGTATCTAGAGTCCTGCAGGTTAGGTGCCCTATTGCTTGGAATTGTTACTTAAAAGCGGTAAACTCAATATTTTTTTGTTAAGTCAATAAATAAAAAAAAATAGTTTTAATATTTTGAATTTGGTCGGCTTACAATTAATTTATTCAGCCACATATAAAAAACAGTCCGATGATCATAATATAATTAAGGCTTATGCAATAATGCTAAATTTAATCGTTTTACTAATGAATTATTTATTTAGACGAATATTTAATTATCTGTTTAACCTTAGCTATGGTATTATTAAACACAAGAATATTATTTATATAATAATAATATATATATTTTTTAATTTTTATTATTTATACAATAATAATTATATTTTTATGGAAATATTTTCAAATATTTTATAGCATGTTTTATATTCTGTATTTTTGAACATGGGAAACGAAGTGTCTTCGCTCTAGGTTCTCTCCGCCTATCCTGCTGTGTGCGAGATACAGCAAAAAGCTGATTTAATTTGTTTTAAGACACTACAATGTAAACCAATGTACATAAATACTTATTTATATAGTATCTGCAATATACAAAATCTAATGGCGTTTACACTGCCTCCTACTCTACCGATACTTTGTAATAACAATAGAGCGAGGTGTCACCCAACAAACACAATGCGACGCCGTGCCTACAAATGCATTGCAATCGAGATTCAACACGTCGCTCGCGCAGAACTGCACAACCAATTTTACTTGACCTCTCTTATATCCCTCTTACGATGATCCAGCTTAGAAACACTAATATCCTCAGGTCTCATAAGATACTGGTCGTTTGTAGTAAGAGACATACTCTACATTCGTCGTGCTCCGTCGACAAAGCCGCTACCGCCACACATACATCACAAATTTCCATTATAATACGTTCAAAATATTTATTCCATCTATCACGGACCACCCAGAAGACGTTGTGACATACGATCTGATAGCTACCTGATAGAACAAAACAGTATATTCTTATTTAGATCGCTACACCCTACTCAATTGACCCTTTGATTTTACATTTTTATAATTAAATCCCTATTGTTAAATAGATTTTCATGTGAAAGAGTATCTTTCTTATGTTTATAGATTTTTTTTAAATAAAAAAATTGGTTCTGTCCTATAAAATAGTTCAAATTGTAGCATACATGGAATGTTGACAGTGGTTCTGTATATAAATTGTAGTGTTTGTTATATCGAATAGGTAAATATTGTCGTGAATATTTATTGGAGCCAGTTTATTGGAGCGGCAGGTTGTAGGTTTGATTTTCACTCGAGGAAATGAAAGGGTGAGGAAAAAATATTTATTATTTTAATTTTTTCGCTCTGGTGTCGAGGCATAGCGCGGTGTTAAGTTTCGCCCCTAAACACACAATGCCTCTAGAAGTCGGCGGTAAGTGTCACCCTATGTCTACCCTGCTACATGCGAGATAAAGCGTGAAGCTGGAAAACCAATATTATTATTACATTGCATGTACGTCGTAAATTTACAATTTCAGTCATGTCTTACATTATGTATTAAATATTTTTTTTATAGGCAATATTTAAAATAGATATAGGTATAACAAATAATTACATTTTTTATTTTATTATTTGATAATTAATGATTAACATAACTAAAAGACATATATTTAAATATATATGAGGAAAAAATATTTCTTATTTTTTTGTTAAGTTGCTTAGGCTAGATCAATAACCGTAACCGTGCTATAGAACAGTAATAAATTTGTATTTTATAATGCTATTTTATTTAGAACATATTGTTAAATGTATTTATTTGAAATGTTCGTATTTTATGAGACATGGTCATAAAATATAAATATTTCAAATAAATTGATTTAAGAATATGTTGTATTCAACATATACACATATACAATATACATATTGACCCCACATTAAAATTATATCAGTCAGGCCAGTAGTGGCGCAGCGGCACGAAGTGTGACTGTAAAACCGACTGGTTGTGGGTTCGACCCCCACTCGAGGATATGAAATATTTCCATTTCTTCGCTCTGGTGTCGAGGCTAAGCGCGGCGTTGAGTTCTGCCACTCAACACGCAATGCCTCCAGAATTCGGCAGAAAGCGGTGAACGGAGTGTCTTAACACTAGGTTCCGTCTGCCTACCCTGCTCTGTGCGGGATACAGCGTGAAGCTGATTTAATTTAATTTTATTTTTTTATTAAAATTATATTTATTGCATTTTGGTGCACTATTTACCTCCAATTTCTATTATAAACTATATAACGAATGTTAATACGGCCTTTACTTATTAAATGGAAAATATTTAAATAGTCTTCCGACTGAGAAGTGCTTATTTATTTTATGAGGCAGTTTCTATTTAAGCAAAATGATTTCAAAATGCAAAATTGCATCAAATTGCATTACAGTACTTTTTGTGTTGTAATAATTGTCTCAACCGGTAATAACTAAAAGTAAAATATAAGTAATGTTTTTTTTTATCTTCATGCATTTTAGCACAGCTACCTAGTTAGCCTAAAGTTCTTGTTCCTTCGTTTTCATAATATAAATTGAAAACTAACCTAAAGAAGCTTTGTAAGCATTATAAATATAGTTAATAGCTACCCATATTTATTGAAGTAAACTAAAGCAACCACTTTTAAGGTACAATTATATTAAAATAGCGTTAATCCACAATATTTTTTGTCTATTTTGGCAATGAAATATAATTCTTGTACAGATTTTATGCCATTAAATAAATATTATTAAACAAAATCTACTCACAGCAATTTATATTGCGTATAAATAGTATTATTGAGAATTGCATATTTGTTTTAAAATTATATTACTTTTGTATAAGTGATGGAAGTATGTTGGACTTTTACCAAAGTGTGTGAAAATATTCTCCGGGGAATGTACTCTTAAGAAGAAGTTGATAAATCGAAAGAAGAATGTAGAGACCGTAGCTTTTGGCGATCTGTTAATCTTATTTGTTACCTGTGTCTTATACCCTGCAATTTTTTTCTAAATATTAGACTGAATAATTATATTTAAATAGAAAAATGTATAAATAGAAAAGTTTGAGCGATTTTGATATCTGTATACGTACCTTTATAAAAAATATATATTATTTACTAGTATTCTGCATTTTCAGCAGTAATTTTTAATAATAAATACTTATGTAGATACATTATCTACTGAAATTAAAATGAAAATATTTTTGAAATAACATGAAGTTTAAAATTTTTTAATGCTATACTTACTGTACTACTATTTAAATAATATATTCTTGGTATTTGAACACATGTTCTTTCTATCTATCCATTATTCTTTCATTCATTCTATTAGGAAAGTTTATATCTTAGTTAATATAGCTTAATAAAACTACTTAATAATTAGATTTGATTTATTATATCAAAACCTTTAAATTATTGGCTAACTACTACTAAATAATGTCAAAAACTTTGACATTATTTACTACAAATATATATATTTTTAATATTTTATTAATAATAGACAAACAACATGAACAAAATTTTATTTCACCAACATTTTGACAGTATTAAGTTCAAGTTATATCAATGTGTTCGTTGAATTAAATTATTAACTAATCTCCAGCTTAAGTTTTAAGCTTTACAAGTATAATAAAAGAGAGGCACTCTATTAAGATGGCGCGAAGTGGCAATTTATTCTTAACCGCAAACCATAGCGCATAGAGCGATATCAGTAACGTGCTCTATCAGCGACGCCCACCGCGCGCTTGAGGGGCGGCGCTACGGTGGCCCCTCCCGCTCACGATATTCTAAATTTAAAATAAAATTTAAAAAATATTTTTCGCCATCTTATGTCACCAAGGAGGTTAGGTATTGCTTTTTAATCTTTGTTTCGAAACTATAGTTAGTGTCGAAATATGTATTATAGTTTTTGTGATTATTTCTAAATTATTACCTACTCTTTTTTTTTATTTTTAGTTAATGATTTTAAGAACAACTCGAATCGTTAATTTATTACTTTATTGACCACTAGCGGCCCGCACACGGCTTCGCCCGCTTAAAATACATGATTATTGATTTAATAAGCAGAATTGATTGACAACTATAATGACTTCTAATATGATTTTTTTATTACTTTAATCTGTAATCTTCTAATATGATTTTTTTAGGACATTATCATAATTTCTATAAGAATTTTTGATTGTTTCGAACTAAAAAATACGACCAATGTTGATATTTGATATTCATAAAATATACATAAAGCTAATTATATATTATATGTATATATTTTTGTAACATTACTTACTTTCTTTTTACTTATGTTATGTTTTTTAAAGCTCTGTTAAATGTGCTGATGTTACTTAATAATTTAATGTACAGCTACAAAAACAGCTTTAAATTAAAATTTTAATAATATAAAAAATTTAAATGTTAAATTATTGATTTGGGTAAGGATTCATAATATTCTTTGTAAAATAGCTGTAATAATTGCATATTAACTCCTGTTTTTAAATTAGTAACATATATTATTAGCTAAATGTACAATTGGTAAATATGTAGTTATTACAGAGTACACGTTGTTTTTAGGCATTTTTATATAGATTTATTTCAAACGAACGAACGAACCAAAAAATCTATGTATTTGCTTGATATCTCTTTGAAGATCAAATCGTTCTTTATCTCTGTGTTGAATTAATTACGATTTAAACTTAACTGTTATGATTTATGAAGGTAATCTCCACTAACAATTCAATTTTGTTTACTTTATTGTATAAAATATTGTATAATAGTGCTTCAAAAATATATATTTTTATCAACAGTCATATAACCAAGACGTTTCGAATGTCATTCTTTAGCCAGGAATCTTACCAGCGCGATTGCTATATAACATTCGCAGGCAAACTAATGCCTTGAGTTCATTCAAATGACGATAACTTTTTTTTTTAATAAACCGATTTTGATGAACCAAACTTTAGTAGTTAAGTTGAGATAAAACAAAGCAATTGGTGAAACTCTTTAATAAATCGGTTCAGTACTTTCAGAAAAAAATGTGGACATACATATCGACAGACAGACAGACAGACAAAAAATTCAAAAAAAATATTTTTGCTTTCTATTATTCTTTTTAAGTGTCCTTCTATCCATTTCAGTCAAAATTACTAAATGTACAGACAAATATTTTTACTGTCTTATTATATATAGAGATTATTAATATATGGGTACGATGTTTTTTATAGTAATAGATTTTATAATAGTAGATATAAACAAAAGATATATTTTATAATAATTAGTATTTAGGTATGTAGGTATATCTATTGATATTTACCTATTATTCACATTTATGTGTGTAAGAAACTTGTTGTAAGAAAAATGTTAAGCAAAAAAAGATTACTCATGAACTAATAAAAAAAACCAACTTCTAAGTCAACGCAATCATTTATGCACCTTTTTGCTACACTTATAAAAAATTATATAATATTAAAACTGCGCTGCATATAATTCGCTGCGTAGTCAA
This sequence comes from Heliconius hermathena, assembly GCA_013403705.1. Lineage (NCBI taxonomy): Eukaryota > Metazoa > Arthropoda > Insecta > Lepidoptera > Nymphalidae > Heliconius > Heliconius hermathena. The sequence goes on along the minus strand of JAAIXJ010001760.1, from coordinate 106,499 downwards.
ATCCTATAGGGTACCTACCTCCCGTGGGCCTACAATAAAGGACCAATAAAGGAAAATCTGGAAATTAAAAAAATTGGTATTTAATAGAAAGTAATCATTACAAAATTTATATTTATAGTTCATTTCGTACAAAATCTGAATGTACTTTCCGATGTCACAATTGTACTTCCTGTTAGCATACAATTCTGAAATTATAGACTGGTGGGCGAGTCCGACTCACACTTAACTGGTTTCTTTTTCTAGTCTCATACATCATATAAAAATTATAACAATTTATATATATTTTTTCGTTATAGTATAAAATATATGGTACAAGTTCGCTATTGCAGAAATGAAAACAAAAGAAATCCAGTTTTTTGAGTAGGAATTTAAGTCACGACCTGTCCCGTTTAAAGTCGTGCACTTGTGACCTGGCGCCATGATTGGCCTCAGTTAAATAATAATTTTTAACTGAAAATGAAAGACAAGCGATTAGAAAAAAATTGTGCCATTTTAGTAGTAATTATATATACAAGTAAATAGTAAAATTAAATAATTAAACTGAATAATTCTAATACCAGCCAATTATCGATACCTAGTTATGTACCAAATTTCATGACCATTGCACTATTATTATGGAGGAGTCAAGTATAGTTTTAACAAAAAAGATATAACATATTTTTAAGTAAAATTGTGTTTCAACATATAAACGCACTGTATACATCTACGAAACTTAGTACAGTCTTTTTTTTCCCTCGCATAGCAGCGTAGGCATAGGAAACATAGGAACCTAGTGTTAAGACACTTCGTTTCCATTAAGACACTTCCGTTCCCTATGTTTCGCTGAATTTTGGAGCTTTTCTAAAAATATTTCATAATATTTGAGTATGATGATTTATTTAGACCTTGAAGACCTTAATAAATGTCTCTAATATATTACATACACTATTCTTTTTTGGATATTTTAATAAAAAGACGTATCTCGAATATTTGTGATTTAATTGCAATCTCAAGCCGTAAAAAATTGTAATCGAAGAGACTACAATTTTAACGAATTTTGTTCACAAGAATGTCAGTCAGTTCACCCTTTACTACCTTTCCAACCAATCTTCCAACCCTTTTTAGTATTGCTAACCCTATCGAATTTAAGCAGCATTAAAACTATAACAAAGTGCTATTGGTATTAAAAGTTGCATAATATAAGTGAAAACCTGTCGCGTTGTGGATTCGATTCCCATTCGAAGAAATAAAATATTGAATATTTTAATTTTCTTCGCTTTGGTCTCGAAGCAAATCGCGGGGCGGCGTTGAGTTCCACGCAACGCCTACAGAATTAGGCAGAAAATGAGAAACGGAGAGTCTCTCCCATACCTTACAGACTACGTATAAGTAGGTAAGTACAACAATACAAACTCACACGATACATATGCAATAGTACTAGGTTCCCTTTGCTTACTCTACTGTGTGCGGGATACAGCATGAAGCAATTTTTTTCCATTACTATACTATACAATACTCTCAGATTATACATAAGGTGCATATAAATATATTTAATACAACAAACTTCTCTAGGAAATTTAATCGTGTATCCTTAACTCACGGCCCGCCCGCCCACTGACATATGGCGTCTAGAGGCATGGGGCGCGAGGCGCACTTGCCTAGACTGCCTACCCCGTGTTTTAACTCGCCTAATTGTTTCCCATTTACATACATTAACAGAAAAAAACCCGAACAACTGACGCTCGACCCACTATGTAAATATGAGTTTACATAGCCTCACGAACCACTATTAGGGCGGCAACCCAACGACTACACCAAACCGAATTATAAAATTTAATAACGGAAATCAATTGTCGTTAGCTTTTAATTTCTATGTTTAGCGGTGGATATATATATTTTTTTTATTTCAGTCTGTCATAATATTTTCAATGTTGGTATCATTTTTATTTTTTTAAATTGAACTCTAGACTTAGATCTAAACAAAAATGAACATCACCAACCTATACAACGTAGTTTTTAATTATTTCTCCGATAAATGCGTTTTTAGAATATACCTACAATTTTTTAAAAATTGTAGGTATATTCTAAAAACGAGAAAGCTTTGTCAAATAAAAGCAATTAAATGTTATTTATTTAAACGGTATTAATCTATTATTAAAAGAGCGGAGTGTCCGTCATCTTACACAGTAGGTACCTTCACCAGCCCCTAATTACGTAACGGTAGGCAATTAAATGGCGGTGAGAACCGAAAACTAACAATGGCACAAAGTAATAGTATACATAATGTGTATGTTATATTCAAATCTGAAACTTTGATGTGTAACAGTCAATTAATACGTATAAAATGTAAATTTAAGAAAGCCTTTTAATTTGTTTTGAGTAAAACTAACGACTGCTTAATCAATAGATACATACGTACAATTATATGAGAATGGAATATGAATAATAATATTCGAACTTCTTTCCACACCCAAAACTTCAATAGCTTTCAAATTACTTAAAGTTGCAAACTGCCTGAACGTAATATGTTTAAAATGCTTATAATATGTTTAAATGTTTCCCCATTCGGATATTTCGTTGCGGAACTTAACGCCTTCGTTGCGGAACCCACAACCGCCGCGTTTACAGTAGCGTTTTTGCACCAGGCGCCGCGACAGCCTTAATTTTTGGTATCTATGTATATTATTTTTTTATGTAATACATAAATAGAACATTATTTTCTAAAATATACCAAAATGAACCAGAATATTATAAAAACATTCATATTCTCCTCTTTTCCCTCGTTTCACTCGATATAGATTTTTTGTAATAATAATAGCTAATTATGAGGCCGGTCGTGGCGCAGCGGCACGAGGTGTGACTGTAAAACCGACTGGTTGTGGGTTCGATCCCCATTCGAGGAGATGAAATATTTACTTAAATTTGTATTTCTATTTCTTCGCTCTGGTGTCGAGGTTAAGCGCAGCGTTGAGTTCTGCCACTCAACACACAATGCCTCCAGAATTCGGCAGAAAGTGGGGAACGGGAGTGTCTTAACACTAGGTTCCCTCTGCCTACCCTGCTGTGTGCGGGATACGTTAGTTTTTAAACTTTCTTTTTATTTAATTTGTTTTAAAGTTATATGAATTCTAAATAGGTATAGATACTTATTATACAGGGCAGACCTAATATAGCAGTTATGTTTAATTGTTTCATATTGTATTTAACTAGTTTAGAAATGAAATGAAATTTATCAATTCCTACAATTATCAGGTGATTCAAGCAAAACCGTGAGCAAACAACTTATAATGTTTACATATTTGGAATGTGCTAAGAAAGCTTTTTCATTTGATACCCCACACGACACCATAAAATTTTATTAATATTATATTGTAGTCAATTTAACATGACGCCATGTAGCATATAACCAGCAGATGATCAAGGCTTCTAACGACATCTCTTTTGACTAATTATTATAACTAGCTTAGAAGTTATGAGGGAACAGATTACCCACGTACATACTTACATACAAGTCAAAATCATAACCCTCCTTTTTGCCTCGCCGTAGTCGGGTAATTATGAAATAAGTTTAACACGTATTATTGTTGACCCTATATTAACATACCTGATCCAGTATAAGAATTTCCGTGACTTGGCTAATATTGCATGACATTATAAAAATAAGCAAGGCTGAAACGTTACAGGTTTTCACATTTATGGTAAATTGTGAATGTAGGTCGAGTCTTTACTATAGTTATAATAAAAAAAAGTAGTTTACCTACATACACAAGTGTACTAGTACCTATTAGTTAGTGCTAATACATTTATAAGTGTTGAATATATGAACGAAATATTAGGTATAATAATAATACGAGCGTTTTTCATTAAAAATTATATAGCTACTTCTAGGTTCCGGAATTATCGAAGAATCCCGTGGCTCCTAGCCTCAGCTTGTGACGATCGAGAAGGAACACCGTGAGATATTAGTGGGAAATGGGTCTCCACTTCCATTTGCCATCCATGATTCCCAAATATCCAGCTCAATTCCACTCGGTGAACTGTAAAAGGGTATCCTCACGATACAAAATAAATAAAAAGACCACCTAAATAATCCGAATAAGTAAATTTTCTTTTATGATAGCAATACCAATTAAAATATATCTGAAAAACTGATATTTTCACATAGTGGCATAATAATCATTGCAGTGTTTCAATCTACCGTTGGTCGCACAATAGCTGGCTTATCACGGATCGAACAAAGGCTACTTACAACTGTTCTTAATCGTCATTTCACATACGGTTTCCACTGATGAACGTTTGTCTTGGATTATGTGTAAACTGAGTAGATGTTGTGATTAGATAGAGTCCAGGAGCGTCTGCAGAAGTCATTTTGAATGGACATTGTATTAAAAATCTTTACGATGTTTAAATTATTAATATTAGCGATAGAAAATAAACTCCGTTTTACTATTAAAAAGGTAGGTACAGAAACTGAAACTCTAAGGGAAAGCGTTTGCCAAATTCCACTCAGTTATTGCTTACGATTAGCTATGCTCAAAAGGTTAATAATTTAAAAAATATCTTTAAAAAATATCTTTTTAAGCCTATACAAAATGTGTGCATAAATTGTAGCCTATGTGTTATTCTGACGTTTAAGCTATATTACTGAAAAGTTTAATCTAAATCCATTCAGTAGTTTTTATGTGAAAGTGGAACATACATCCATCCTTACAAACTTTCACATTTACAATATTAGTAGGATTATATTCTTTATACTAAGTAAATCAAAAATATTAATAACTTTTTTGTCTATCGCTTTGCTTTGTAAATAAAGGTGGCGATTTAGCTCACTTCGCGGTCTGCACTAGGCACAATGGGTTTCGGAAAGCGATATGCATAGATATGCACAAACGGGGTAGTGCATGCAAATATGCAGATTCCTCGCTCGCGCACACTAATCTCATTCCGCTTTCCAGTTTACTGAAGGATATGTACTTTATTACTGGTAATTTATTTGAGGCGCACCAGCAAGTATCCAGGCCTTAAGAAAAACTTATAAGTAGGTACTGGAAGTTTAATTACATCGTTCAATGACATTTAAGAAAGAAACCGAAAAATATATTGTTTTACTGTTTATATAGGTTTATATGGCTTTTGCCTACTAAGACTAAATAAACCTACTCCTTATATCATTTGTAATCAACGACTATAAAAATCTACATAAACCTACAGTGTAGTAGGTACATGTTCAAAATTTTCAACCTAATTCAGATTATTTTTTTAATTGCAAGAACCATATAATTTCTTGCATATTTACGAAGCATCTTGGGTAGTTTGTTTTTTAATTAGTAGCTTCTCATAGGCTGGCTTCAATCAAGATATGATGGGTTCGTGTGAATGGCCTGCGCCGTTACCTCACGCATGGGGACTGGCTCACCGATTATATGCAAATGAGATGTCATAACAAATGAATAATTACAGCCAGCCACGAGTCGCCCTTTCGAATGAGCCACACAAATTAGGTTTACGTGAAAAGTGAGTTTTGTCGGTGTGACACGAATTTTACGTTAGCTCCCTTTAGGTGTACCCCACTGTCGTTATAGGGAAATGTATAGATTTATATATTTAATGGTTAAAGTAAAAACGATATTTCAGAGAATAAATTAGAACTGTTGTGTACCTACTGTCTCATTCTCTATACCTACATCACAATTGACGACTTCAAGACGAATATCAAATACCTATAATATATTAAATTTAGTTAAGTAAACTAAGCAGAGGCCAGTCGTGGCTTAGGAGCAAAAGCGTGCGAATGTAAACGCGTTAATATTTTCATTTCTTCATTATGGTAATGAGAGAAAACGTGACGTTGAGTTCCGCTACTCTATAAGCAATGCCTCCAAAATTGAAGGGAAAATGGTGAACGGATGTGCCTTTATGGGAATGGAGTATCTTAACATTTGATTCCCAGGTTCCCTCTGGCCACCCTGCTATCCGCGGGATACAGTGTGAAGCTAGTAGCCGTAGTTAGTAGCAAAAAAAAGTTAAGTAACCAAAAAAAATATTTAATAAATAACAAATATACACTTCCACAATACAATATTGCTAAATGTAAAGATAAATAAATTTAATGTGTCTCGTGTTTATTTTCCCGCCACTTTCCTCACAGTGTTGTGGAAATTGCGACCAACGTCAGGGGGCAGCTTGACCAAGCATGTTGCGTTAAGTTGCGCCTAGCTCGTTATGCTAATGACCTTCTTACTACAGAATTTTGTATATAAGAACGTATTACGATATTGCATTTCGAACTCTAATACCATTGATATAAATTGTATTTTCTAATTATTATTATTTTACACTTATAACGTGTTAGTTTTAAAAAAGCTTCAAAGCTGCGTGTTCGCTGCCTGTAGTCGCGATAGCGGGAAAATGAACGGTTGACTACATTTATATCTGAGAGCTGGCGTCTCTGGGGTTGGGTCGGCTTGGGTTTATGGTGGCTCGTTGTACGTGCTCTACCCAGCAGTGTACAAATATGCGATAAGAACTTAATAGATTTTATTTTGCGCGTACATGCCAACAAATCGTTGGAGGTAATTTCTCTTTACTCTTAAGATCTTTATATCCATACAGGGTCGAGCAATTAAAAAATTAAATGTAGTATATTGTTTATGTTTCCATTATATTACTGTAATTATTCTCTTACACACATACTCCGTCAGTATTAAGACACTTGCATTCCTTACAGAGCAAGAAAATGAAAAAAATCCTCAAGTGGGAATCGAACCCTTATACTATAATATCAAATTGTATATTGTAATTTATTAACCTTCATCAGTAAAATTTGAAAAATATCCACATATCTAAAAAATCGTTTGACAATGTATCCATTTTCGCAGACCAGATAGCCTTAAGGCCGTGTTTTGAATACATGTCTATATAATGCAAAATAAAAAATATTATGAATGTTTTGTCTCACACATGACAGGCTGTTGTTGTTCTTTGTCCATGACGTTCCGAGGGTGCTAGTTCAGCACTAATCACTTCGCCAATGTCACGTTGAGTGGGAAACACAAAGGATTATACGGTAACAGGCCTTGATATCATAGCCTTGTATAATTTAACTCATTTTAATAAAGTAATCGGTACATTTTTATCAAGAATATTTCGCATTTCAATACGTAAGTAAACTTACTGAATAGAATTTTCTTTCTGTAAATAAGGCAGAAATATCTCAAAGTCAAGACAATCAGTTCTACGTACATTGCAATTTACAATAGGATCCAACAGCAAAAGTGAGATTAAAAATTATCATAAAAAATTGTTATCAACATTGCCCAAAAGCTTAGGCAAAATTGATAGGCTGAAGTGGCCGTGACCGTTGGGCAAGCGTAGTGTAGGATGTCCTGCAGGTAAATAGGGTGACGACATTCGCAAAGAGCCTGACAACCGCTGGTTGCGGAGAGCTGAAGATCGAGCTCAATGGCGTGCCGTTGGAGAGACTTATCCAGCTTACTCCACTTATCCAGCAGTGGATGAGAACAGACTGATGATGATTATGATATAAAAATTCACAACATTTATTTTTTTACGTTAATTTTCAATAATGAAGTAGTCCGTCAAGGTAAAATCAGTCTTTCTAAAAGATGAGCCCATAGAAATAATAATTAGCCTTCTCAGCCTTCAATTTTATCTTTAAACTCTCAGAAGTGGCAAAGCAAAAAGTTTTTTTTTAATATAAGTGTAATTATATAGTACAGAAATCCGTATGTTATTAAGTTCAATGTCCATATAGCTTATTAATAAGCGAGTACATTAATAAAGTATCTTTTGTCAATAGGAAAAAGAACATGTTCCCAGAAAGATTCTTTTAAATAGTAAGAATTGTATTAATACAACAATACACGGCATTGGTAACAAAAGGCAATATTGATAGGTATTTATGTTTTCTCTCTTGAAACGTGCAAATAACAATAAAATCACAACAAAAATACGGAAGTCAATGTGGTTTTGAGGTTTTACACTTTATAAAAGAAAAGTATGTTTATAAACGACATTAATTTCAGTAGGATTATACCTAAAGACAAACAATTTCACAAGAGTAATTTCTCGCAATTATATTAGAGTAATATTATTTTATATTAATTTCTATATGAAAAATAATCGTGAGAAATTTCATTTCAGCAACACACACAAACCAAGCGTAATTATCAAATTTAATTTCAATGATTCTATATTTCTTACAAGCGATTAGACACATAACTACTTGTTAATATTTAATAAAATAATAGCGAAAAAAAATCTCTATTAATAATAGATCACAAGGCGGCGCCATAAAGAATAATTATTCTTCTATGAACAGACATATCTTTTTATAGCGTCGCGTTAAAAGGACCCAGAAGTAATTTACAAAACCACTAAACTACCGCTCTCACACTGTGAATACGACACAAAAGTTGAAAAGTATCGCGAGACGAAGGCATTGTGGTTGCGACGTTTGATCTGTAATTAGGGTGTTTAATAGTATAATGGTTGTAACGGTCTCAATCTGATAGCGTTTATATTTAAACACTTAAGAGCTTTTGTGGAAGTGTGAAAGAAAATTAAATGTATGCGTGTCCTTCAAATTGGTTGGATTAAATGATATTTTATCATGTTGGTGATATTAATATATGTTTAATTTCCACGTGATATTATATATGATTTTTTTTTTGAAAAAACCTAAGTAGATTAATACGATATTTTGAATCTCGAATTGGTGGTTTAAAATCAAAAACATACCGGGACCTACTATAGCAATTCAAGCTCCATTGAGGCCAGACGTGGCGCAGAGACACACGTGTGTGAGTGTAAACAAGATAGGTTGTGTGGTTCGATTTCCTCTCGAAGAAATGCAATATTCAATTTAATAATTCCTTTGCTCAGGTGTCGAGGCAAAGCGAACACGCAATACCTCCAGAATTCACCAGAAAATGGGGATCAGAGTGCTGTGTGTGATATACAACGTGAAGCTAAAAAAAGCTCCATTTATTGCAAGAACGAAGAGCGCTGTTTCAGATGTCATTCTTACAATTTTTTTTTAATATTGATATTAAACAATTAAATGTAGTAATGTAGTAATTTTTTATTGGTATCACCATTGGTGATAACAATAAAAAATTATTGTATATCACGATCGCATATTTATTTATCGCATATTTTTTTTCTACTATTAACTGATGACGAACTTAAATAACTAAATAAATAGATATTTTATGTATTTGTTAAATAAAAATCATGATTGTCCTATTTACTTCAACTTAACTTAAACAACAACAACAACTTAACATGTTTCTTATTTATTTACATTTCTTCGCTCTGGTGTCGAGGCAAAATGCGGCGTTGAGTTCCGTCACTCAACACACAATGCCTCCAGAACTCGATAGAAAGTGGGGAACGGAGTGTCTTAACACTAGATTCCCTCTGCCTACCCTGCTGTGTGCGGGATACAGCGTGAAGCTAAAAAAAAACTTATTTTTTATGGTACGGTACGATTATGCCGCGCTTTACTTCGACACCAGAAATGAAAATATAAATGTAAATAAATATTTCATCTCCTCGATTGGGGATCGAACCCACAACCAGTCGATTTTACAGTCACACTTTCAATATGCCCCTGCGCTACGACTGGCCTCTACATTGTAACCATATCAAAATACCTAATTACTATAATAGATTTACAAAAATCCATACGGCTGCCAAGTTAATATACAAATAAACGCCTAAACAAAACGAAGTTTTCGTAAAATACATGTTTCCCGTAAGACGCCGGACACACTCCAGGGCAGGTGTGGTCGCGACTGCGACGCTAATGAACACAATGAAGACGTATCCCGGGCCGTATCCGGCGTTGATCGATTGATGTACTCGCTGCCACCGCGCCCGAGCTTTTTGTATTCGAATGTCGCCTGCCATTTGCATGTCGGTGACGAGTCGAGGGCGAATTTTAAAATAAGATTAAGCGCATACTATGTGAAATCGGAATTGTTTTTTTAATATTTTCATTTCTTCTCGGCGTTGAGTTCCGCTATTCAATGCGTATTGAATTCAGAATTTGGCAGAAAATGGGGAACGGAGTGTGCTGACACTAGGTTCCTTCTACCCATCCTGCTGATTGCAGGATACATCTGGATAATGTAATGTAATATAGACTCTACGAACTAATTGAAATCGAAAATGGGTCTCACACAAGTATTTGTTTTCTAATTGACATGAAAACAAGAAACAAAATATATGTATGTTTTATTCGTCAGTTCCTTCAATATAAATGACAAAAATTTAGCACATAGTTTAAATTTTATAAGACATTAAACCAAAAGCCCCATGTGTGCTTAAAAGTATATATTTAAGTTCACAAAATTTGATTTTAAGTTTTTCCTTCTTCTTCTTTTTCTTGGTAAATTATATAAAAAAATATATTATTTTTTACGTACTTACTACACAAAAATGTTAATGAATAAATTATTTATTATTTGCATAGGCATAGGAAAGTCCAGAATAGTACCCCAGAAATTTTACTTACAAAAAAATTTGCCCCGAAAATAAATTCTACCTAGTAAAAGAGTTAAATTATACTTTTATATAATATGGACTTATTTCCATAGATAAAGTATAAGAAAATAACATCAATCACCCTGTACAATAAGAAACAAACAAACAAAAACATATACGGTAATTAAAATATGTAAAGTCAGTTTGCGATTGCCCTAAGATGTATGATTAAGCCTAGAAAAATGCTGGGGGGTTACAATATTTACATTTCGATAATAATATTTCAATAATCATATTTTTCTAGGAGAAACTCTCAATCATATATTTATGAATACTTTTTACCACACGTCTTCCTGTTGCCTTCTAGTTGACTTTACCAATACCTAAACAATTTAAAGTGAGATACATTAATAGGCTTCTATATAAAATTTAGTTTCGCATTCGTGTGGAGTCGAATATAAAAATATTTAATTATTATACATACGTACTAATTTCACCATCGTACATTGTCTATATATAGAAATTTTGTGCCCACATTAAATATAAGCATAAGTGTCCATCTGACTAAGCAATTAATAAAAGTATTATAATTGAATTGAAAAATAAAAACAACTTATAATTTAAAATATAGTTATATATATATATATATATATATATATATCATATATCTAATTATATTTAACCTCTAGATACGAGCTACACACTACCCTGAAATTATTTATAGAAGTCAGTCATGTCGGACACTCTACAAGTAAATAATTTATGTTCTAGATAAGCAATAATCATACTATCTCTTGTATGTCGAGCGTGTATTACATATAATCACTGGTTGTGATGCCATTGTGACAACAATGTGCACTTCGGACAATTGCTTCGCTATCTGATGGCATCACGAACTAGTACGTCAATCTACTGTGGCACGTGGTAGAATGGTTAGATATTTTTGTTTAGTTGTATCCCATTCATAGAAGAATAGGCGGAGGGAATCTGGGAACCTAGTGTTAAGACACTGCATTACCATTAAGACAATTCTGTTACGATATATTGTAGTGTTGAGTGGCGGAACTCATTGCCGCGTTTTTAAGTACCTGAAATATAGGAAATTTATAAATTATATATTTTATACAATTTTATTTAGTTTTTGTAATAATAAGAAACAAATTAAAATTTATACCATTATAATTTTTAAATTTAGACTCGCCACATGGAATCCGTTCAAGTGCTCTAGCCAATTAAATTACACGTTCTTATCGCGCTATGTCAAAATTTTTGTATAGTTGTCGCCACTATATTTCCTATGACTGTAATTATAACTATTTACATTATATAGAAACAATAAAATACTTTACCCTGTAATCTCGCAAATAGAAGGCAGAGAGTTGCTGGGATTCCCCAGTTTCAACCGAATTCTGGTAGCAGTGCGTGTTGAGTGATGGAATTTAACGCCGCACTTTACCTCCACCACCACCTTGCTCAAGGAATGAGAATATTAATATTTAATTTTATCGAGTAGGAATCGAAGACACAATATGTCGCTTTTACAGTCACAGTTGCGCCCCTGTTTCACGACTGGCCTCAACTAGACTAGTACTTTTAAACATTTTTAAAGTGTTAATCCACACTTAGGAAAGAAAAATACTTATTTAGAAAACGTATAAAGATTTGAACGTAGCGGGACTCGAACCCGCGCCTCCTGGAAACCGACCTGGTCGGTTTTAGATGTCATGTTCTTGTGTGTTCAGATGTCATGTTTTAGTGTTAGTATTAGACTAGTACTGATATCTAATTCTACATAAAAACTCATAAGTACAATTTAAGTATAAATTAAAGTTTTCAGTTACAAATCTTTAAAATAATTTCAATCTAAATAGAGACTATAGATAATAGTATAGGTAGGGTAATACTATAGGTAGGGTGATACTATAGGTAGGGTAATACTATAGGTAGGGTAATACTATAGGTAATAATAAGAAAGATATATTTATATTTTCTCGGCGCACCACACAAATATGATGAAACAGATTCGAATCGGAAACCTTTAGCCTAGAAGTCAAAAACCACTAACCACTAAACCATTAGAACTATAGCATTAGTTCGTAAGACCGTAACTTTCGTTTCCTAATAAGCTTCATGTTCTGTGACGTTTATGGGATTAAAGTAAGGGCAATCTCTTAAACGATCTTGTAAAGATAAGAGTAGATAGATGTTCATTCTGTAACACTTGGTTGTCTTTGAATTGCCTCTTCGTTTGTCAACGTAATAAAACTCTATATTCTTATTAGGTAATACGGTGTCATATTAAAAAACGAAATTGGTATATTTGTACTAAGTAATATTGTAAGAACGCTTAACGCGATTTCACAAAACATTTAAAGGTGTAATGGAGAAATTTATTTTGAAAAATAAAATAAAAAGCCAAGAACCGACAACTATTACTACTATTTTACTGACTATTGCTCTATTTCCATATACAATGACACCTACAACTATATCAAGGCAACAATTTAATTTTCTACATGAAACATTTTCAACGCCAACTTTTACTTAACAGAATATCAAAATTACAATAGCCGAAACAAGATAAGGATATAAATGATTATGGAATACAAACCGATATGTTAATTCACCGTCTGGACGATTTAGCACCCCTCTGTATTGGTGGACATTTGTAAGTAGTTTAGCGGAGGGTCGCGTATCTCCGTACATCTACATATTATTGATACCACTTAGATATTCTTTTCATCACTAAAACACTTAATGACTTGAATATATGGTGAATAAATAAACGTTTAAAGTATTAATTAGGTAGATCGAAAGATATAAGGAACTAATAAGATCTGTTATAAACATAAATAATCTGCATATTTTAAGTTAAGTTGAAGAGAGGCTTGTTTTGTCTTTGTTCAAATTTTATTTTTCACTTCACGCTGTATCCGGCATATAGCTGAGTAGGCAGAGAGCATCTATTGTTAGGCGAAACTCAACGCTGAGCTCAATATTATATCGCATAGATTTTTTATACTTATTATTGGCTTACAGCAAGGAATTGCTGTAAATTATGAGAACATTTGCTAGAACAAACTATCAAAAAGTTTCTTTTACTTATTTTTACTAATCTCCCTTTTCTTCACTTATTTTTAGTAAAAGTAATTGATAATTATAAAACCTTTAGTTATATAATCAGGAAATTTCCTAACTTAAGAAAATGGCAGGAAATATATAAAATTTTCTTTTCTACGCACGACGCACATAAAAATATTAAAAATAATAAAAAAAACGTTAAACTAAAAAAACTATATTCAACAACACCACAATTCAGCCTGCCGTATTCTTAAGCAAAGAACAAAAACGGCCCTATTAATTATTTATGAAAATATCAGTTCAACCCTTTGATTATTTTTGAATGCATTGTACCCCTAACTTACTTTTGACAAGCTGCTAATCATATTCAAACGCACACCTTGCGATATTACGATGACCGGCACTTGGAATTTTAAAATAGAAGGATTCCAGCGAAGGATCGTTTATAAGAATGGACAAAAAGACCACGGCGTTAGTAGCGTTGTGACAGGTGCGCGCATACTGCATTATTTGATTTGATTATTACTGTAATTAACATCAGTGTATAAAAACGTGGTAAACGTTTAACTTGGCGAAATATTACCTTCATTTTAGTTTTAAAATACAAACAGAGATAAATTAAGCGTTGTTTTAAATAGGGTTTGAGTAGTGTCTCTTTGAGTAGTGTCTCTTTTGGCGTATGAATGGAGGAGGCCAGGTGAGACGTGCCCATCCCAGAAATGTTACTAAAAAAAATTACTCTGAAAAATAAAAAAAAAACCTTTACACGAACAAATTAATTCAAAAGTAGTGCAGGCTCCTCCTAGAAAATATCTATATATACGCCCAAGGTGTCTCTACCTTAGAAACATAATTTTTAAATTTCTGTTGAAAACCTATTTCATATATATTGTTATAACTTTAACTAAGTTATATAGTTTCAGTAAGTACGTGAGAGTTTTAAATTTCTCAAAAGGTTGCAGAACTAAAAAAAAATACGATATATTACAATAATAACAAACTGAACTCAATTGGCGGTTGAAATATTTATTAATAACCGTATTTTGTACCAATCGCCACCAAAGTAGAGTTTACTTAAATATATTATTTGGTTATTCTACCTTCGAATACCTGACCATCGACCGTGACGAAGTAAAATAATATATTCATACTTAGAATTATCAACAATAATAACATCTAAACGAAATTCACTGAAACGTAAGGGCGGACTGTTCGCGTCGCGGCAATTAAAACCCCATCAAGCGAGTCTCCTCGAACGAGCGTTCCGTGACCATCTACATCTCTACATATCTAATATTTAATAATAATTAGACAAAAAAATATATTAAGACATGTGTAGTAAATTAGTCTCTTTTTTTATATTTAAAATATAAAGACGAAACATATTGTTTATTGTTTTATTATCATGTACGTCATTCTTGTCTCAGGGAATTTAAAAAAGTGTGTTAAGCAAACAAACACACAAACAAACAAATAAAGCAAACTTTACAAATACTTTTTTTTAGGCAGAGTAGGCAGAGGGAACTAACTGTTAATAGATACACTTCGTTCTTCATTAACAAACTTCACCATTTTCCGCCAAATGCATTGGCATTGCATCTTGAACGGCGGAACTCAACACCGCGTTTTATTCTATTAAGAAAAGAAATGAATTGAAAACATTAAATATTGTAGTCCCCTGAGTGGAGATCGAACCCAAAACGCGAACCCATCACGCGACGATGCAACTGCATTTATGTTAAATGTTGAATGTTATAAATTTTTTTTTAGAGATTACTTTCTCACAGTTTTAAAATGAGAGCTCTAAATAAGGTTCTAAATTATTTATTTAAATAAAACAAGTCGTCAAACAAGAGCTGAATAAATTTTTAAATTTCCATATAAACAAAGTCAGCCACTCACTGCATTTTCTACATACATTTTCTATTAATTTTTACGAATTTATTATATAAAATCAACATTAGGCATCGTTACACCTAAGAATACTATTTCTTAAAATTTAACAGAATTAAATAGGTACCTTCATACATAATATATATGTAAGTACCTACAGCCGTTTGATCGTAATCAAAATAAATTTACAACGCAACTATCTCCCCATTGTCTTACAAAATTATGTGAAAATTATTCCATTTCCAACTCGATTAAAACGTAACGGTATGGATATTTAGTTTAATAAATGGTTAATTAGTTTTATGTATTATATGTAGATGTATGAAATTAGCAGACAATTTTGTTTTTAATTCTAAAGTAGGTTACAGTTTTAAAGTTATATTAGTTATCTAAGGTTTATATTTAATTGCTAAAATTATATGGATATTTTTTACAGCATATAGAGTAGGTAATTGCAGCCTAGTGTCAAGGCACTCTGTCCCCAAGTTTTCGTCGAATTTTCGAAACATTGCATGTTGAATGGCGAAATTCTACGCCGCGCTTTGCCTTGTTATCACAGCGAAGAAATGAAAATATTATTAATTAATAAGTCATTCTCCCGCTTGGAATCGAACCAACAAACGTCACGTACAAACTTGTCACTCCGACACGACGGTGACTAAACTAACTAAAGCTTTTTTTTGTATTTTCGTCTTATTTATATTTCATAGCACAAAAAAACCTAAATAATGATTTAGTAAAACTTTATTAAACCTTCTTAATAAAACTATACATAAGTACATATATACATAATTTTCACAATAATAACATCAATACATAAAGTAAAACTTATATGAACAACTTTTATTTTGTGTTTCTTATTATTTAACGAGTGTGGGCTCCAATAGGAGTGGTGGCAATAAAAAGCTAATTGTAGGGGAATGCTCGCCAATGAGTGAGCATTAGGGGCCGTGTACATAAAGGAAGTACGACAGGACTGGTGTGTAACCAATATAATTAGGTATGTAGAAGGTATATAAAGATTAAATATAGTGATAGAATCTGTTAAATAGAAGTTGTTTAAAATTATATTTTTGTTACAGTATCTAATGACATCTAAGGTCAGTCGTGGCGTAGGGGCACAAAGTGTGCGGGATACAGCGTGAAGCTGATTTTATCTAATGATATATATTTTTAGATAAAAGATTTTTTTCCATCTTCACACTGTGTCCCGCATGTAGCTAGGTAGGCAGAGGGAGTCTAGTGTTAAGATATTCCACAACTCACTTTCCGCTGAATTCAGGACACTAAGGCCCCGACACCAAAGCAAAGAAATGAAAATATTAAATATTTCATTTCATCGAATGAAAATCGCACCCGTGACCTGTCGCGTTTACAATCACACTCTTGTACCTCTGCGCTACGACTGGCCTCAAATGAAGTTTTTAATGAAGTTATCATATAGGTCAAGTTATAATAGAAAAAAATATATAAAAATATACAACAAGTATAAATATCGTTAAATAGTTAGTAGGTATTGTAATGTACATACCTATGGTTGTTTATGCATACACTTCCTTCATCCTGTTTTGCTGATGGTTACCTTTCTGAAAGTAAACTTTCCGTAGTGATGAGGAGTCCCGGTTTCTTTTTGACGACGTCAGACCACCAGCTAGGCGATCCGCCTGCAGGTCTTCTACACCGCCACTTTATAAACATACTAACACCTACTAATTCTAAGCTTATATATTATATAATTTTTTATTTGTATAAAAATAATAGAGGATAAAAAAGATAAAGTATTATTTATATTTTTTTTATTCATAGTCTGGATATTACATATATAACTATATTTATATTTGGCCAGTAGTTTGTATGGGGCCAGTCTTGGCCCAGGGGTATAAGCGTACGTCCAGCGTCGGCGGGACGTGAGGAACGGAAGTGTCTTAATGAGAACACACTGTCTTTACACTAGGTTCCCAGGTTTCTTCCTTATATAGTAATATTTTATACGCAGTCGCGGTACAGCGGCAATTAGCGTCTGACTGAAAACGCGACAGTTTAGAATTCGATTTCTACACGATGTAATGAATTATTTTCTTTTCCTTTCTATAGTAAAAATACAAATTTCAGCGTTGAGTTACACGCAACATGCAAAGCCTCATGGTAGGCAGGAGCTAGTGGTCCCTGCATATGCAAAATACAACGTAAAGCTGTTTAAAATACCATATCAAGCATATCCGGGTTAATATACAATACCACAAAACTGAATAGTCAAAAGTGTCTAAACGTTTCCAGTGTCGGTAACTTAAGAAGCGGTGATTTTAAATTTATGCTAATTGTTTACCGTAGCATATTTATGTGCACCTCGACACAAATTATGATACTAAAAGACCTCATAATTTGTAGACTTTTTTAAAATATTATTGTTATATGGAAATACTCAACACGCAATGCTTCTAGAATTCGGCGAAAAGTGGGAAACGTAGTGTTTTAACACTACCCTCTTTCCTCACTGCTACATGCTGTATACAGTCTAAAGCTGAAAAAAAGCATGCTAAACTATTATGTCCAATACAGTTAACTATTAGGAAGTGTAATTTTCTTCTGTATTCTTTCAGTTTGTCATAAAAAAATATCTACTTTACTTACCTATGTATATACATATATAAAAAGTCACTTATACCACGTTAAAAGGAAAAATTATAATAAGATCCCGAATCTTATAGTAAAGAAAATAAATATGTACTAAAAAATATACTATACGATACTTTATATTACTTTTATTTACCAAAAAAAAATAATAATACAATATTGTCTGGTCTAATTATTTTTAATTCTGAACGATATCGTACACGGAAGCCCGCTACTGTGACTCCATTGTGACTGCAACACTCCTGAATTGGTTACCACACTTGTTCGTCGCGGTCTACGAACCAAAAGACGCCGCTTGCTTTTGTCACTTGCTTACACAGTACATACCAGTTCAGAAACAAGACTTTCCAAAATATAAATAAAATGTATTTTTTTAGCTTCACGCTATATCCTGCACACAGCAGGGTTGGCAGAGGGAACCTCATGTTAAGACACGCCATCCCCTATTTTCCACCGAATTCTCAACACCAGAGCGAAAAAATGAAAATACTAAATATTTTATTTCCTCCTGCAAAACCGACTGGTTGTAGGTTCGATCCCCACTCGAGGAGATGAAATATTTACTTAAATTTATATTTCCATTTCTTCGCTCTGGTGTCGAGGTTAAGCGCGGCGTTGAGTTCTGCCACTCAACACGCAATGCCTCCAGAATTCGGCAGAAAGTGGGGAACGGAGTGTCTTAACACTAGGTTCCCTCTGCCTACCCTGCTGTGTGCAGGATACAGCGTGAAGCTAATTTTTTTTTTTTTTTTATTTCCTCGAGTGGAAATCAAACCTACAACCTGTCACACTTCGCGCCCATGGCCTTATTGGCCTCTGGATAAAGTTTCATCAATATTATTAAATAGCAATACAAATCGAACCCAAACTCCACAAATTAATTATCTTTACATAATTATGGCCAATATAGAGAAAGTATGAGTAATTTACAGTCTATAGAATTTTAAGTTATTTACTTACATTAGTCCTAAGCCTTTCTATGTTCAGACTTAATACTTTGTAGAAGAATAGAACATTTAAATAACTAAATAAAAAATATAAACATATTTTATTTTAATCTAAAATTTTAATAATCTGAATATATTCAACATGTAAATAAATTCGAAAATAAAAGTAAGATAGAGTGAAATACTAAGTATAAAAAAATCTTAACAAAGCTAGCCAGTTGATACACTCACAGTCCATATTTTATATAAAAAAAACAAGTTTCAACAAAAGAATTCACATAAATCATAACATCAAGATTATCCCCATCATAGTGTCATCATGGAGAGTAAAAAAAAATAATTTACGGCTCCCAAAAAAGCATACAATAAAAAGGCAATGTGTCAAAATACCCTCATATTGTTAGTCGTGAGCTTTGAAAAAACGCGGTTACTAAAGGGGTCAAAGACGCTACAATGGCGGACCCACTCGTACAAAATGCCCACAAAAGATGTCACAGTGTTGATTGAGCATAAAAAATACTATGAACTTCTGAAGCAGTTAATAGGAACTAACAATAAGCATTGCCGTTGGTGGTATATTTGAATGACGTGCCATTAATATATTTTAAATTCGTGTCAGCGAAGAATGCTGATTAAGAATTCTTTTATTCTTTATGATTTATAATGACTGAATAATTTTTAAGAAAATTTATATACATATATTTCTATTTCAATATACACTTCTATCATAAAAATAATATCTATGGAAATTAGTTTTTTAATTGGCTGAATATACCTATTTTTTTATTTTAATCTAGTTAGTCTATTGTTATCGCTGTCATTACTACCAACATGCAATTAGTTAACTGTCAAAGTCATGCGAGGAATGTTAGACGTGGAAAAAGTGTAATCGTATTTATATTTACTTATAGAACATTTATCTCCATACTTGTGTATTTAATTCGTCAATGGAGCTCTACGAGACAATCGACAATAAACTGATAAAGAAATGATACTAATATGAATAAATGTTCGTCGATATTTTAATGTCTGCTGATGCTAAGTTGTTGTGGAGATGGAATTTTTTGAAGAATTTAGTGATTCATATTTCATGTTCATATGTTTCAATGGAGCCGCGCTTTGTCTGACGAGAGCAGGAGAATGAAAATAGTCTTAAATATTAAAACAGTATTAAATAATTATTAACACATATCTTCATAAAAAATATTGCTATCTATATTTACATGTGATTAGTAAATAATTTGTCAGTTACATGCCAGTCGCGGAGCAGGGGCACAAAGTGTGACTGTAAACGCGACTGGTTGTGGGTCCGATTCCTATTCGAGGAAATGAAATATTTATTTAAAATTTATATTTACATTTTTCCGCTCTGGTGTCGAGGCGCCACTTAATACGCAATTCCTCTAAAATTCGGTGGAAAGTGGGAAACGAAGTGTCTTAACACTAGGTTCCTTCTGCCTACCCTGCTGTGTGCGGAATACAGCTGATTTATTTAGTAAATAGTTTAAATACACTGTGTAACATTATTTTCACACAAAATCATTTATTTAACAACATAACAATTAAAAAATATTTGAGGCAATAGTGTCTTAACACTACGTTCCCTCTGCCTACCCTACTGTGTGCGTGACGCTAAGTTAAGAAAAATAGATAAATAGAAAAATCTCATTCCATATACATTTCCTCTTAATCTGTTCAAATGCGAGCGTGCGCACAACAAGTGAAGCTAACTAGCAGTCAAGAGGTCGCTCCTTCGCTTAGCCTAAATTATGGGCCACTAAGTAATCACTCACTATCGCGCCGCTTTTTACGCTCATCGATACTATATACCTATTCATACGTACTCGTAAGTGTAAAAAATAAACACTTGAGTTTGACTGCCCTTTTCACTATGAAATTAATACAATAAGATGAATCTCAAATAGTATGGGTATTATATGTAGATTGAATACATATTATCTACGGGATACAACGTGCAACTGAAAAAATATATAATTATTAATATAAAATAATGTCACAATAGCATTCCGTTGTGGGTTCGATCCTCACTCAAGGGAATGAATTATTATCATGAGCGTAGGAAGAGGGGGTGCCATGCCTACCCCAGAATAGCTTGATGCCCACCCCAGAAATTTTACTAACAAAAATATTACTCCGAAAAATCAAAAAAAGAAAACAAAATTTACACGAACATATCTGTGCCAAGCTAAAATATCTCTAGATACACCTATGATTGTTATTTATTAATATTTTCATGAACACTAGGTTCCCTCCGCCTACCTTGATATATGCGGGATACTGCGTAAAGCTGATTAAAAATAAGGTTTTTACAACTCTACTTATATCTCCATCACATCTAAGTTAAGATACAACGACAAGTTGGTATATACGAAAATCTTAATAGTCTTAGCGGGGTAACTTCACTTATCCTCTTGCACAACTGCCGTATACAGCTGCATTCGTGTTATATGTATCTTAGGAAATTTATCAAAGAGCCGCAATAGCAAGAGTGGAACAGCGAAATTGAACAGGCATGAACTTTCGAACGACACGAGTTAGGAATTAAGTTTGACAGTAAATAGAGGTGTAGCTCAACGATGTTCGTGCGCACGAAGGGAGTATCGACAATATAATGAGGCAAGAGTTGATTGCGGCTCGATTCGCGGGAACTCACTGTCTATCACCGTTTGCTTAGAAGGGTTATTAAAAAAAACTAAGTCAAATCTGATCAGCTTCACGCTGTATCCCGTACACAGCAGGGTAGGCAGAGGGAACCTAATGCTAAGGCACTACGTTCCCCACTTTCCACGGAGTTTATTACACTTTGCGTAATGTGACGCACCCTGCAGATGAAAGCTTGGGCGTGCTAGGCAATCATATTTTTGTTATTAGTGATAAGTGATTAGAATATCACAGTAGTGCATCAGCAACTTATAATTACAAGAATTGTATTTTTTAATTGACAATATATTCGTATTATAATTTGTAAAAAAATTCTTTTTGTAAATTCAAATTGATGCTTCCATGTTATAAATTAACTAAATAGTAAATAATAATTATTGATTTTATATAATTTTAAGTTATACATGATCGGCGTACATTACTGTAATGCCTATATTTTAAACGTCATAGCAAAGTGCAGAAAATAGTGTCGAGGTCACGTAGAGCAAAGCGATGAAGGCTCACTCATCGGGTTCAAAAGCCAACAGCGCAATTTGCTCTACAGCGGTCTCAACATCAAATACAATACCGTCGAATTATTGCCGTATAATTTTTCAGATTTATATATTCTTACTTTTACGTTTTGGTACCCAAATTGTTAGTCGTATATAAATTAATCAACTTAATGGAACCGTATAATATATATATGTATATATGCCAGTCGTGGCGTAAGGGCACAAAGAGTGGCTGTAGAATCGACTGGGTGTAAGCTCGATCCCCATTCGAGGAAATTTTTATTTAAATTTATATTTTCATTTCTTCGCTCTGGGGTCGAGGCAAACTGCGCAGTGCCTCCAAAACTCGGTGGAAAGTGGAGAACAGAGTGTCTTAACACTAGGTTCCCTCTGCTTACCCTGCTGTATGCGGGATACAACGTGAAGATGATTTAATTTATTTTCATATACATATTACAAATATATTCTAATAAGAACTTAGCAACTGTGTACAGTCTACGTAATGCTTAACATACAGTAATAGGCTCAGTCATGTGTATTTCTTAATCAATAAACTTAAACCTTCGTGGATAGAGACATTTAAATAGTATTAGTCGCCTCTGTGACACTTAGCTCTGTGGACATAGATTCCTTAATCTTCTCTAATCGCATGCTTGCGGGCAAAGCTGCAGCTCTTTGTATAAGTTACATTCACCTGACACACATTTAAAGAACCCAAATTCCAAATTATACTTTGTTTTACTCAAGTTAAAGGTGAATTCTGAATCAACTTCTTCGTCAGCTATTTCTTTTGATACAGAGTGCATATTTGAACAAAATTTCAAGTATCCCCTATTGCATATTAAGGAGGAATCAATCAAAATAGCTTGCCAAAATGTGTTTGTGCCCATTGGCGCTTATAAATCACCTCCTTAGTGTATTGTCTTGACCCTAATAGTCTGCTTTATGTGAATTACATTATAATGGCGACGTTAAAAATAACATCAAATTTGAAAAATATGTATAGATAATTCAAACAAAAAGATCTAAATAGTAAAATAGTCTCCTTCAAGTCTAATTAATCGCAAACCATATAATGTCTTTTATATTAAAATTCATTGGTTTTAGCTATCGAGACATCGTGTGTTGAGTATCGTATTATCAACTAAGTGTGTTGTGTTGTTAGAGTATGACCGAGTAAATGAATGAGCGACAGTCGAACCTATAACCATCACTTTTACAGTCAAACGCTGAGACATTGCGGAACGAAGCCCACATGAGAATGAACGACACATAAACCCATTACTATTATTATTGCAAAAGAAAACTCAATTTTAACGCAATGCAAATTTAAATAATAAATTATAATTACAAAGAAATCATATTTTATCTTAGAGAGGAAGTCAGCAATATTTAACAAAAAAGGCCCATTGCACGCCAATTTGGAGGGCTAAGTGATATTAAGTGAATACCGCCGATTGAGCGCACCGTCCCAACGCTGGTAGTCATCATGTATCACGGGTACCCACCTACTTAAAAACAGTTTAGCTTTTAATAAGGAATCGTTAGGGTTGTACAAAGAGTAACGTAAGACGCAGATGCCACATAAATATCTAATAGCATGTGCGTAAAGAAATAAAGCTTAAAGCACAGTATCTTAATGTATTTAACTTAACTCAACTTAATTTAACTTCATGCTGTATCCCTAGCGGGATAGTCAAAGAGAACGGCGCACCAAACGCTACGGTCTCTACATACCTCTTTCGCCTCGTCATCAACCTCTTCATACTTGCCCTCCGGGGGTGTTCATACTTTTTACATGACCTTCCTCCAGTATCTTTGATATTGTGTTTTCGAAGGTCAACTAAAGTCTCCCCCTAATTCCCTTACCACTCACTTTTCCATTATAGATCTATTTTACCATTCTTTCATCACTGACTCGTTCGACGTGCCCAAACCAGCTGAGCATGTTCTTATGATCTTTTTCATTCTCACCGTGACATCTTCATTTGTACCTGCGATTCTGTGAATCTCTTTAAAACTTATTTAATAGTTAAAATATAACACATATATTATGAAATACACAAACATTAGCATTAATTTTAACATGTTACAACAAGTGACCTTCACGTTGTATTCCGCATACAGCAAGGTAGGAAGAGGGAACCTAATGTTAAGTCTGTTTCCGACTTGCCGCCGAATTTATCGAAACATCGTATGTTGAGTGGCCGAACTCAACGCCGGACTTGACCCTTGGTGCCAGAGCGAAGAACCCGAGTGAGGATCGAATCCACAACCGTCGCGTTACAGTCACCACACCCTTGTGACTATGCGCCACGACGGTCTTAGTTATAAGAAAAACAATAAAACCTTTATCCGAATATGTAACTATTTTAATATAATAATCGAAAATATAATATAAAATTAGTCTATGGAAAGAAACCTCCAGCGATGTTGCTACAACATAATGATTGATGGATCCCGAAAGCGGGCCCGACGGCGAACTTGGGATTTATCACCGGGAACACAAACTGATCTAACAAAATACTTACTACTTACTACAAAATATTAACCACTTTAATACACAGACATAGAGGCTAAAATTCTTTATTCGTATATCTTTAGTATACTCTACATCCGTTTCGCGCGATCATATGAATCCAAACTCGTTAGTTGCATATTGAAAATTAATTATTTTCTACTTAAAAATTCTATANTAACACAATTTCAAAAAAGTATTACGTAAATCGCGTCACAGTTTTTCTTTTAAAAGATACTTCAACAGTGGGCAAATGTGTGTCCATTACAATTATAATTATATTATTAGATATATATATATATATATATATATATATAGAATTATAAATTATTGACAAAATCTTATATAGTAAAAAAAATTAAGAAAAAGTAATTAATTATTAAAAATTTAACTCTTTAACTTTTATATATTAAAAATACTAAAACAGAATAACATGAAAAAAAATCATCTACTTTAATTTTTATTTATTTTGGACAAAATAATCAGTATTTTTTTTTTTATTATTGACTATAAAACCGACTGGTTATGGGTTCGATCCCCACTCGAGGAAGTGAATGAAATATTTACTTAAGTTTATATTTCCATTTCTTCGCTCTGGTGTCGAAGTAAAGCGCGGCGAGTTCTGCCACTCAACACGCAATGCCCCCAGAATCCGGCAGAAAGTGGGAAACGGAGTGTCTTAACACTAAGTTCCCTCTGCCTACCCTGCTGTGTGCGGGATACAGCGTGAAGCTGTTTTTTTTTTATTATAAGTAAAACACCTTATCAATATTTCCCCGAATAAATTCAACTCAATAAATCACTAGTAAACACACGTTACAGTACAATATCTTTAACAGCAAGTGCAGTTATTATCGATGAAGATTTATAACATCGTCGACTATTATCTTCGGAAAGCTGTGATATTTGAACCCTTTTGTATACCCTGTATCCGCCATGCGCCGCCAGCGAACAAGGCACAGAGACAGGTGGAGCGGTCACCGGAGGGATGGTACCAACTACGACTGAACCTTTCTTCACGCTTTTTCTTACAATTTTTTGTCCAAACACCAAGTAAATTTGTCCAGATAAAGGTCGAACTAACACCAGCAGTAATTAATGGCGATTAATAATCGCTTATCTTGATCGTAGGCCTGCTAGCGTTATAATTGCTATACATGTTTGGTTACAAATAATATTTGGAGGTATTTAAAATTTTAAAATTATTATAATTTCATCGAATTCGTACCGGTATCTTCGAGACCGATCGGCGTTTTGATAAAAAAATAACAGTATTTACGCATTAAAGTTTTAAACTTAAAATTAATCTAGAAAGTATAATCAAATAATGACTATTGGTTTGTTCAGATATAGTATTTTTATATTTGAATCTAAATCATAAGCGTTATCTCTGATCACGGTGTCGGCGGCGTTTCGCATGCACCACGGAGCATGGAGCAGGCAAGATAGTGACGGGAGGCAGGCTTCCTCGAAGTGCGCCTCGCATCCTTCCTACGTCAATCAGGACGAGGGAGGGCCGTGCGTTTACATTGTCGATAACCATTCAACGTGACAGTAAACGTAAAGTCAAAAAATGTTTCAAAAATTTTGCTTTTACTCGCCACTGCAGTAAAAATAAAAATGACCACTTTTCTTATTATATTTTGATTTGATGATTGAAAGAATCTATTAAAAAAGAGGTTTTATTTTATTGAGCTGTATTTATGTTAACTGTAGACAATAAAAAAAATGGCTTACGCAATAAAATTTAACAAATTTTGTTTTACCCATTCATTTATAATAAAAGCGTAACATCAACAGAACCACCCGACTCACCTTCTCCGAATTAGTAAAAAAAATTAACTCGAATCGATCTTATAAAAATTATAAGGTATTAGCATAAAGCAACACACACAGCACCGATACGTCTCGGAGGGCATTCTCGACGGCCGACGGCCCCCGCGGTGCTCAATTGATGCATCGCCCGATCACCGGGGACCGACGCTCTGCTCGCCTATTCACTTATTACTTATGACATAAGAGGATAATTATCAACGATCAAACTTCTTGTTTGTTATAAAAATAGATAATGTGCATATCGTCAAATTGTTTATTATCAGCTGCTTAAACGCGGCTTCGCCCGCTTGATGTTATAGTTGTGTTATGGCCAAATTATACAAAATCCTTACATAAATTATAAATTACTGTAAAAGTTATATCTAATCTTTAGCAGTTTAGCAGTGCATCAAAGTAGAAGAAACATCCATTTTTACAAACTTTCACATTTATAATGATATTAGTAGGAATAGTAACATAGTAGGATTTGTTTTAGAAATCGTAACAAAACGATTTAAAAAGTTAAAAATATTGCCGAGTTTTCTCTTTGTTTGGCGGTAAAATCCAACACCGTATTTTGTCTAACTAAACATGAAAGATAAAATATGTTAAAAATTTACATCATCCCTAATATACCGCACTTACTACATACACTCAGTCAAAACCATGTTACGCTAGAACCATATTAAGAAATTTTAAATAAAATATAATGATTGTATTAGAGCCAATAATTCTGTTGACAACATGTTCTCAAATTGTGACAAATTAAAATGTAATTATAATCAAAGCGCTGTGTTCGAATTACATACATTGGTGACAGTAAGACAAGTGCATCTATTATTAAATATACAATCTACAAAAAAAATGGCTTCATAATATTATTATAATTACTTGTCATGCATATACAAAACAGACCAGTCATTTTTTTCAGCTTCACGTTTGTTTAATCACTTCGTTTCCCATTTTCCGTTCCATTTCGAAGGCATTTCAATGAGTGGCGGAACTCAACGCCGCGCTTTGCTTAACACCAGAACAAGAAAATGAAAGTATTAAATATTTAATTTCCTTGATTGGGAATCGAACCCACAACTTGTCGCGATTACAATATTATTATTAAATTTATTTTAATTAATTATGAAGCTAATGAATTGCAATGTTTGTGTGAGATGTTATATAAAGAATATTTTAGCCAAAATCGAACATTTATCGCTGACGTATTTATGGAGCTCTTGCTAACCGTATCCCATCGATCAAAACGTTTACTGCGGCCAGTGGTGGTGGACTGTGGATAACAATCGGATGCAGGTGTGTGAACGGCATTTTGAGTCAAATTCCCTATAAACTACCACATATACAAGAAAGAAAACTAAAGATTAAACTGACTACATACAAGAAAGTAAAAGTGTAACTATATACTGTCACAAAAAATTAAGTCTAGCAATCGTGTCAAAGTTTTAATTACTATAAGCAGATGAAAAAATCACACTTAAAACGATAACTTACAGTGAGTTTTCTTAACTAGGTAGCAGAAAAAGAAAATCAACGACGATTATAATTTTACCCGACAATTATAGACTTGAAAGCCATTCATTGTGGCGCAGAGGCACGAGCGTGTCGTGCCAGGTTGTAGGTTCGATTCCCACTCGAGGAAATTAAATATTTAGAATTTTTATTTCTTCTGGTAACGAGGCAAATAGACATGCGTATTTGAACATCTCTACAAATTGTTAAATTATTTGTAATATGAAACCTAAACCTACATAAATGGGAAACAATAAAGGTAAACAACGTACCCCTGAATGTGACTCGAACCCACTAATCATTGTGTACAGTAAAGTAGAAAGCTGTAGTACTTTGAGGCCAGCCGTGGCGCAGGGGCACAAAGTGTGACTGTAAAATCGACTCGTTGTGGGTTCGATCCCCACTCGAGTAAATGAAATATTTATAAATATTTATATTTTCATTTCGTCGCTCTGGTGTCGAGGCAAAGCGCAGCGTTGAGTTCCGCCACTCAACACGCAACGCCTCCAGAACTCGTCGAAAAGTGGGGAACGGAGTGTCTTAACGCTAGGTTCCCTCTGCCTATGTTGCTGTGTGCGGGATACAGCGTGAAGCTGATTTAATTTTTTTTTTTCAGTAGTACTTAAAAAATCTGAAATTATGAATATGTTAATTATGAATTACCATTATAAATACAGACCATAACCTAATATTTTTCTTAAATATGCATTATATCACAAAGAAACGAATGTCATCTCATATGCAAATGATTAAATAACTCAACCTTCCCAATCCTTCACCGATTTCTAATTGATTTCTAGATATTTACAGCCAAAAAAAATCTATATGACTATACATAAAATCCTGTTAGCATAGAAAAAAATTGTTGATTCCTCCACATTGTAGATAAGAAATGACTACTTTACGGTCGATATAAATTTAACAGGTAATTTAAGATTACATTGTCATTTAACTGAGAGCCCTAGTGTAAATGAAACTTTTATAGACGCCATTAATATGTATTTCCCTAATTATTTGAACATTTTAAAGATTCTAAATCACTTTGTTGCTGTCTTTGAGTTGATTTAGAATAACTGGTTTCGTATTTTTTTGTCGGCACATGCCACGTGACATCTCTTTAAACGTGTGGTTTCGCTTTGTGGTTTCCAAAACTGCGAAAAATGCAATTTTTTTTAGTCGTCCGTTTTTCAACAATTTAGTGTCAACACGATCTGTGGAGGCTTTGTTTTTAAATCACCTGCCGCTTAAAAATTGAAACACTTTCGATTCAAGGTTTTATATGAATTTAAGATAATTTAAAATAGTCTCAGTTTTTTTTCACTGCAATTTTAACGTTATTATAATTACAATTTTCTCATACTATTATTGTTACATACTGTTCGCCCTAAAAAAACTCTATATTTAATTAAGATTTATTTTTATCTAAATCTTAGACATTTTTCTCTAATAAAATCCTGTAATATTCTAACACAATTATTTCTATTACTTAATATGAGATAAACGGAAGAATATTAGCTAATAATATGATAAGTAGCTACATTTAATGTTATACCATCCTGAATTCGACCTTTTCATTCGCTTTCCTGCTTATTATATAGCAAGGTAATACAGCAAGAACCCAGTGTTAAGACACCCCATTGACCGCCTTCCGCTCGGATTAGAGACGTTTTGAGTAGCGGAACTCAACGCAAGCCTTTTTCACGTGAAATGGGGGATTAACATTATATCTTTCCTCTTAATGAGGAGCCAGACCCGTTCCACTGCGCCTCGACGACCTCTAAATTATTTAAATATTATTTATGTGTTATCATATGCCTATTCTTTCGATTCTAAACATTTGCCTCGTAAAATTAGCGTGGAAAAATTTAAATTGTTGCCACATATCTATAAGCAATATATTAAAATATATTGAATATAACTTTAAAAAAATATCTTTTAATATAATAGTAACATATATGTATAGTATTTTGTTTAGTTTAGGAATATGATTATAGGGTGACTGCGCGACTGTTCGCGTATTTACACGCGATGCTTCTTCAAAGAATCTCAGGTAGCACGCCGTCAACGTGAAATAATATAAAACATTAATTCCTGTCATACATGAAATAATTTTAAAATCCACTCACAACTATTATAATTAAAGTTGTTATTTTTTTGTATTTACTAGAAAGGATGATATAAATATATTTTTGCTCTTTTGCTCTATATTTACGTTGATTCTCGAAATAGTTTCATATTTATATTTTATAAATGTTAAAGGTTAAAAATATTAGAAATAAATGTTATAAACTTTAAAATAGTTTCAATTTACGGTTTCATTTTTCTCTGGTAAACTAGTAGCAAAGTACTAATATAGAGCCATATTTTAGTTGACCCGTTTTGTTCGTAGAAAATAAACTAATTATTTTCATACTTGAAAATTTACACGCCAATTCAGTGTGCTTTTTCTGATCAATATCTTATACTATTAGGCTGTATACAGTGCGTATGAACTCAAATTTTGGTTAATATATGGTAAATAAATAAATAATATAATAAATTTTGGAAAATAACTCAAATTTTGGAAAATATATGGAAATATGAGGCCCGTCGGGGCGCAGGAG
Source organism: Heliconius hermathena (assembly GCA_013403705.1). Classification (NCBI taxonomy): domain Eukaryota; kingdom Metazoa; phylum Arthropoda; class Insecta; order Lepidoptera; family Nymphalidae; genus Heliconius; species Heliconius hermathena. Next base: position 75,823 of record JAAIXJ010001760.1, on the reverse strand, counting down.
CACAGGCGTGTAAACTTGTCGCGTTTACTGTAGTTGTGGGTTCGATTCTGAATTAAGGAAATGAAATATTTAACACACGATTGTGGGTTCGATTCACATTCGAGGAAATGAAATATTTAATATTTTTATTTCTTCGCTCTCATGTTGAGGCAAAGTGCAGCGTTGAGTTCTGCCATAAATGCCAACACGCAATGCTTCCAGAATTCAGCGGAAAGTGGGAAGCGGAGTCTCTCAGCATTAGGCTTCTGTCTACCCTGGTAATGCAGGATACAGCGTGAAACCGAAAAAAAAATATGGAAATATTGGTAGGAGCTTCCTGGCAGTCTACTCATCTAGAAAGCATTATTTGACGTAGCCTATGACATAGCATATGTTACTTCTACTAAATAAGAAGCTAGTAGATCAGAGTTAAGAGAGAGATTAAAAAATATGAACATTATCTATTTAATTTTTTTTTAATCAAAACGTCACACGAGATGTTTTTAACACTTCAGTTACCGATCGTACCACAACAATAGACGGAAACACTATATTTTCTGTGCCCAAATAAAATAAATTGTTTCATACGATTAAACTCACGTATTTGACTCGAAGGAATTCGGGTGTATATATAATATATAGCTATAAGTTTTTTTTACAGAGAGCGCGGTAGGTAGCCAGGGAACTATTGGTAGCTGACTCCGATATACTCGCGTTAGTTCAAACAAATCATATGACGTCTTCTTGAATTATGTCAATGGTTGAGATTGACTCGTCGAGTTGGAGCTACGAGCCGCCTTGTGGCCAAGATGAACAGTTTTTGAACATTTATTTTAATTCACAATATGAATATATTCGTTCTGACACCTTTGGTAAATTGTTACAAGTTGGTCGGTATTCGGTGGTCGTAAATTTACCATCTATTGAGAATCTAATATTAAATTTGAGAATTTTGACATTTACAAAATTATATTATTTAACTTACTATTAAGTTAAATAATGTTATTGTATTATTAAAGAGGCATATAAATAAAATTTCTTAATTAAATTGCTTCATAGTTCTCCAATTTGCCGTAAAAAAAATTGGAATACCAATACGGTAGTCAAATATAAACATATCCACGTATATTACGAACGTGGGTTATCTTATCTAAATCAATATATTACCTAATCGTCATTTTATAATTACAAAGCTACACCAAGTACCGTGTGGCTTCCGACGATTAAAACAATTTCGGTCGGGTTTTGCTTTACTACTTTTTGTGAGAGGCCAACATGATATCATGTTTCCATAAAATCATCGAAGCGACTATTATTTCACAGCCAACTTTTGTTTTAAGTGATCCTTCGAATACATTGGACTTTCAACCTTTAAAACGACGTATATTAGTGTTCTACTTGCCTAAAGGTACAAAAGATATACGTCAGTTCGTCGTATACTAACAGCATGCCCAGTAGCCTAGGTAATTTGATAAGTTGGATATCGCTCTGCCTCCGCTTGAGTATTCGGTGCGATTAAAATAAAATTTCTTTTGTTTTAATATTTTGTCCGTAATTCTCAGAGGTTTTTATATTTATGTATATGATGAAATCACAGATATCTTCACTTTAATCATTTGAGTTATTAGATCTTTGACCTATTTGAACGATTTGATTCCAAAATGCAGTTTCTAAATTATTAATACAACAAAAATATTATACAAAGTAAATAAAAACCATGTTTTATAATATCCATGAATTAAGAACAAAAAACAAATTTAAATTCATCTGACTGCAAAATTGTTGTATTTTTGACACAAATGTTGTCGTTCTTTCTTAATTTTTTCTTTCATTTAAGAATTAAATAAGAAATGCATTAGAGCAAACAAAACCCATCTGGCATAACGGTCTCCCGTAAAAAGTGGAAACATTTTTTTTTTACTAAATTCAGTAGCGTTACGCATCAACGAATTTGTTGTTTAACTTTTTACCTGTTAATTTAATTTGTCATATTAATAAAATGTATCAACAAAGAATCTACTTATTTGAACAATAGAAGCATTTTGTTAAATATCATTTATTTTTTTAAATGAAATCGTGATTTATACATGCAAACGTATAATTCATGATAATAAAAAAAACACGCTAGTCTCAAATAAAGGCAATCAGAGATCTTTACTGGAACCAGTAAAAAAAAGTGGAGCAGATCAAAAACCTTCAGCTACCCACCTACTGAGTTCCTATTGCACGTCACACGCTCACGAAATAAAATACCGAGATGATAATATTGTAGGACGCCTTATCGAAGCGTTTATTTTAATTCAATCTGTCAGAAGAGACAAAAAACGAGTTGGGCATAGCTACCGGGCGCATCGGTGCAACGGGCGCCTCGTGACGTGGCCACATGAGCATACAGAGCCCTGTCACTCAATGACCATTATTTTAGTGCCTACAGAAGTAAAAGTGATTTTGTTTTTTTTTTTTAAATTAATCCAAAAATTCGGTCAGTCAGCTGGCAAAAATGTATATAAAGAAACAGTTATAACTTAAAGAAATTATTTTTTTTAATTAATACGGTAAGCAATACGGAATGTTAATATCACCGTCGTTTTTATGTAAGATTAAAATTTGAAACGTATATAATATATACTCTTATGATATTTTTAGAAATAAAAATTTTAATTAAATATCTACTTAGGTATCTACAGATTGTGTTTTTTTTTCACATATTGTACATAAAGGTGGATCTTTTATTTATTTTTCCAATATTGCATTTGTTAACTAAACTAAACTCTATGGTACTGAATATAAAAAATACAAACAGACAAATCACGAATTTACTGGTCTTATGCACTATTAAGTTATTATATTTCTAATCTAACATAGCAATATATACAAATTATTACAAAAAAAAAGATAATTTTACCTTAAATGATTATCGGCTGATTATAAAAAGGTTGAATATTTTAGATGCTTGCGCATTTATTATACGTAACATGTAAGAGTGAGCTATAATTTGAACACGGCTCCGCGACGGTCCGGAGTCAGGTTACGCGGTGGAGACGCGGTGCGCGCAACCGCGTAATTTCTTAGCCGACGACATACAGGCGGCCTTTTCGTAAAACACTATATAAGTACATGAAAAATGTGGAAACGAAATCTTGATAGAAAATTATATGAAATATTCCACAAATATAACAATATAGTTGAACGGGGAAAACTTAATTTATGTGAAGTTAACTTACAGATTATAAATGTGAAATTCAATTGACAATTAAATTCATATAGTTCATCAATTTCTATTAAAAAAATATGTGTTAGTTGGACTATTCTTTAGAGCTCTGAAACAAACATACAGAAAAAAAAATAAAACTAAATATTTATATCCTATTAGTTCATACCAAAGCATACTGGCGAAGATAATAATAACGAAACCTCATCTACCTGCCGATTATTAAATGATAGACCGTATAATTTATGAAATTATCGAAAAATTATTCCAGTAGTCAATGGCCAGTTATGGTGCATTTTTTTTGGAATATACCTTCAAAAATATGTATCAAAAAAAGACATCAGAAGCACGCGACACGCGATCCACTACTCCTTCAACAAAAAATGATGCATTAATAATAAAATCTCTGTGGGTTCGATCGTTATTAAACAGCTATAAATTATCCTAATAGTTGTAAACAACTTACAACTTTGGAAGCTTAGAGCGAGTAGGTGTTTATAAACTAGTCTCGGTCAATCATTTTTTGCTACCTTAAGTGGCTGCCATGATGTATAATTGGAAGACTGACCGCTAATAGGGAAATAAATCGATATATTTACCTAATTATAAAGCGATGCTTTAAATACACAAAAAAATAAATATTCAGTTATACTTTATCATTATTGGCCAAGCATTTTTTTTAATAAATACTTAATAATAGATTTTTATTATTTGTTCATACACTCCTAATAAAAGTAAAGTAAAAAAGTATGTAATGATTGAAAATTTGTATTTTGAAAGAAACTTACATATATTGTAAAACATTAAAAATAAACATTATAATAACATATAATTACATGTATAAAACATTAAAAAAAACATAAATAACTAATTTTAATTAGAAAAAGAATCTTTACAAATGCCTCCGTAATTAATGTTCGATTATAAAATCAAATTAAAAAAAAGTTTTGTAATAGTCAATATTTATATTAATTTAACAAATAAATATTCATGTTTTTAAAATTATTTAAAATAATTAATACCTCACTGGCAGCTTATAATGTTATTATACAGTTTTAAAATCCACTTTTGCCATCTATGGGTGGATTTTATCGTCATGACTAACGACAACCAGCGCCATCTGTCTTGTATCTGTGTAAGTGTATCTTTTACCAGTATCGGATACTTCAAGAACACTGACATCTGTGATTTTAATAAGCCGGTAGTTTTTATAAATATTGCGTTGCTGGTTTTGTAAAAATTCAAAATATATTCAACAGATGGAGTTATAATTATTGCTTGTTAATAATAATTAACAATTAAAATTTTACAATTGATCGTTTCAGAAATCACACAAATATTCTCGTCAAGTTATCAATAAAACTAAAAAAAAAAATCAAATTAGCTTCACGCTGTATTCCACACACAGCAGGGAACCTAGTGTTAAGACACTCCTTTCCCCACTTTCTGGTGAATTCTGGAGGCATTGCGTGTTGAGTGGCAGAGCTCAACGCCGCGCTTTGCCTCGACACCAGAGCGAAGAAATGAAAATATAAATTTAAGTAAATATTTCATCTCCTCGAGTGGGGATCGAACCCCCAACCAGTCGATTTTACAGTCACACTTCGTGCCGCTGTGCCACGACTGGCTTCATCTATAAAACTAGTGATCAAATAACAAAATTCGTACAAAGCTGAAATTTGATGCAGACCTTGGGTACACTATTACAAATGAATATCAAGAGTCCCCATCGATCACATGTGTGCTAAAAGTTTCTAAAGCTCGAAGATCATCATTTTCATATCATTCATATCAAAAAAATAAGTGAAAAAATGTTATTGTTTATAGAATGATAGACAAAAACTGTCGTTATTATTTTTTTTTTTTCAACTGTCACAATCACAACTGTCCAGATATGGTTCTAAAACTGGAAACCTAATCTATGTTTGTAAAATATTATGGAAATAGTTATTAAACACATTATTTACAATGATAGGGCATTATGAAATAAACTATTATTTAGATATTGGATGTAATCTAGATAACTAGTTCAATTAAAAAAATCTAATTAAAAAAAAAAGGTTGTTCCCTGGCCCGAATAAAAAGGTTGTTCCAGCGCGATACTCTAAGCGATATACGAGTGGCCCACCACCCTTGGCTCCAGAATGTGCCTTGCTGGCGCCCGCCGTCACCCAGAGCGCCGGTCTCTATCTGCCAGTCCACGAGCTTCACATAATCTCGGGCGTGTATTATAAAAGGACGTAAAACATAATTCATTAAATCATTACTGTACTATATCTACTAAAAATATTTTTTTAATAATCCTTTTGATAAAGCTTACTTCCTTTTTTCGCCAAATTTGGACTTCACACAAAGGCTTTTGAAGAACCTAATAATGAGAACTTTGGGTTCAAATTTTTATTATATAACCGAAATCCAGAAAAATATAATCCCTGGGTTTCGGTTCAAATAAAAATTGGATCGAAGGAACGCGATTCAGAAAAAATATTTTAGGGGAATACATATCCGGGGAATATCCAGAGACTTATAGCCACATACTATATATGTATAGCCATATATATACACACTCTATGTAAGCAAGAGAGTGGAGAGGTCCAAGAGGTAAGAGACGTATAGGGAGACCTCACGCGAGGTGGCAAGACGATATAATTAAAGTAGCTGGCTTAAACTAGATTCAAGTAGCGCAGGACAGATAGTCATGGTCTCTTTTGATGGAGGCCTTCACCTGAAGAGGGGTTCTTGCAGACTAAGATAGTTTTTCATAATATATATAATATACATATATACAAGTAGATATTTATATAGTATTAATATTAAATGTAACACTAGAATAAATAACATTATGTCATTAGAATTAAAAATTAAAATTTGGATATTATAGAATAGAATGATTAAAAGTGCACTTATTGCGCATGCAAGGAATAATAAAGGCTATTTTATTTTTATATTTTATTTATATACACACTCATTTTTTTAATTCAGATCGACTATAATTCAATTAATTTTAGATGAAAATAATATCAACATTGAAAATAAAAAAAAATCAGTCAATTCAAAAATATCACAAAGTTTCACAAAGTTTATTTGTTACCCTTTTCAAAGCAACTTTTTGTTTGAACAACTTTTATACGCTGAAATGATCTGATTTGAGTTCTGGTGTGGTCATGGATATGCGGTGGAAAATAATGAAAAAATACAAATCCTCTCGAATTTCTTTTTTCATTGTTTATATCAGTTCACTTTATATTGTTAAATTTATTAACGTAAATAAAAGTTTCACAGAACCTTAATGTGTAAAGTAACTCGCACCGTTACACACCACAACACTATTTTGTGGGCAATGGTCGGACCTTCCTTAGTTTGTAGCTGACTAAGTTATGGTTTCCGGTGGTTAATCCTGAAACTTTATGAACTTTGCTTCATTCGAAACATTATTGGTCTAATGAATATGCATAAAGCGTACGATACGATTCATTTTGGAATATATTTGTATAATATATAAATATAGGCCTTAATTAGATGAAGTATCTATGTTGAACAAATTAACAAATCAGTCACAGAATCCAGTTTTTGTAATTATTTTATTTCCTCTTGTCAAATACAATTTGAGATACAAACAACAATTAAAGATGTGAATAACAGACCCGTTGGTTTGTTTTTGTAATTTTTTTTTTATTATAAAACCTGTAGGTCTCAATAATTTACATAACCAAAATTTAGCATACGTAAGAATTTGGCTTCATTTATAGATAAAAAATATTCGATTGACAGACAGATTATATTGTAATTTTTTATGAAGATATTTTTTTATTGCTGCCATGCATTCAATTTTAGTATATTATTAGTGGTGGAAACGAGCGATGTACTTTTTTGAATAAAATACTAGAACTAATTCTACTAATACTAGTAATTCTAATAAAACTTACATTTATAATGACCACGTTCTGTTAATCGATAGTAATCTAATTTAAATCACCACTATCATCGCACCACGATAACTTTTATTAATGTCATCCTTTACATAACTGCGCATTTCGTTTATTGATGCTCAGACCGAGAGGACCTACTTTTGAGATAAGTAATGGAAGTAGGATGTCAGTCTTCTTTTGAAGAAAAGATAAACAAATATTGAATAACTGAACTGAAACTAAAAAAAGAACACAACAAAACATAAATCAAAAATTAAAAAAGTAATCATTATTTTAGTAAAAACGACGAGGAAGCTATAGCTGATATTTTTTTTTTCAACTTCACGCTGTATCCCGCACACAGCAGGGTAGGCAGAGGGAACCTAGTGTTAAGACACTCCGTTCCCCACTTTCTGCCGAATTCTGGAGGAATTGCGTTATGAGTGGCAGAACTCAACGCCGCGCTTAACCTCGACATATATATATAGCTGATATGACTGAGAATATTTAAAAGTACATTAAGGACAAGCATCAATAAAAAGACAATAATTCAGGCCAGTCGTGGCGCAGCGGCACAAAGTGTGACTGTAAAACCGACTAGTTGTGGGTTCGATCCTCACTCGAGGAGATGAAATATTTACTTAAATTAATATTTCCATTTCTTCGCTCTGGTCTCCAGGCAAAAGAGCGACGTTGAGTTCTGCCATTCAACNGTTAGATACCTCAATGTTCAAGTCTATATTCCCTTAGAGCACAAAAAAATCTATCTTCTAAATCATCGCAATCAAATGACGATAAACTATGAGGGTTTATGCATCGTTATTTGTCGCATTTTCTATCAAAACTATACAATTCCCGTTGATACACAATTACGAAATTTGTTAAGAAGTTAAAACTACGGTACGGCACGTATAAAGGAAAATTCCAAAATTATTTTTCAAAGATTGACAACTTTTTGTATTTGTGTCACAGAAAAAAACTATTAGGTACAAATTTTAATCTGTACTTAATTTGATAAAAAAGGACAACTTTAATAAGTTATTCTTTTGGTGTATCTACATTCTTGAAACTGGTACGAAACTCTCGGGTCATGAGTACGACTTGAACTTGACCGAAAATATTGATTATTTCATAGATTATATAAAAATGCCTAAAAACGTATACGTATCTACATAGATACGTATAATATACATATATTCTGTATACCAATTATATATTTACTTAAAATATGTTACTAATTTAAAAACTGTACAGGAGCTAATATAAGTTATTTTACAAAGAATATCGTGAATACTTATCCAAATAACTAAATTAATAATTAAGGCTGTTCGTAATATCTCTATTTCTTAAATGAATAATCATCTAATTCAAGCGGGCGAAGCCGCGAGCGGGTCGCTAGTATATTAATAAAAATCAATAAAGTAATAAATTAACGTTTCGAGTTGTTCTTAAAATCATTAAATAAAAATAAAAAAGGAGTAGGTAATAATTTAAAAAAAATCACATAAACTGTACCTACCTAATATATTCTAACGTAATTCTTAGTTGTTTTTTTACCATGAAAAAAACTAAAGATTTAAAAAAAATGCAATATAATTTTAATCGTTCTAAACTACTGGGAGACATTTGATCTCATAAATTTCGTTGAATTTTTCGTTTACAATAAAATATAAAGAGTATCTATCCCACACTGCAGGCATCTATCTATCCTTCTTAGTATTTTTACAGTAGGGCAACTATCCATATAGGAAACTATCCATATCCCCAAAAAAGAGTTCTACGAAAAGCTAAATTAAATAAAATATGTCAAAGTCTGTTAGTCTCAATAATTTACATAACCAAAATTCAGCATACCTAAATGCTTCATTTATGGATAAAAAATATTCGATCGACACAGATTATATTGTATTTTTTGAAGAAAAATATTATTTTTGTCTAGTAATTTTATTGATTAGCAACAATTATTAAAGGGAAGAATTATGATATTAAATTTAAGAACATTTGAATTATACTTATTTAGAAAATGTAAAAATATACTTATTTAGAATTTATTTAGAAATGGAAAATGTAAATAAGTATTTTTCTTTCCTAAGTGTGGAATAACACTTTAAAAAATGTTTAAAAACATTTGAAAGGTTTTTCTTTAAAATTAAATTTAAAAAAAAACTCAATTTTAAGTCAAATATATCTCGACCTCTTTAAGTACACTTAGAATATATTAATGTATAGTAATGTATGTACATGTTACCCACCTATGCATTGCTAGACGAATTTAGAACGCATTAGAATATGTTTTAGGGTACTTAAGGCTCTGCTAAGTTATACAATTATTATATTTCTTTTATTTTTCCAAAATGATATGTTTTTATTATAAGAAGAACAATCTTTGTTTGTTTTTTTCACTGATAAGTGATGATTCTGAGTTTGTATTCCACTTTTTTTATGGATATAGTTTATGTTAATAAAATTGTTAATGTAGTACGTTTGTAAGTATAAAGACAAGAGTGCTTCTGCTTGAGAGACAGAACTTCACTTATATGTACATATTTCATTCTTTTTTTAATTCCACTTTAAGTTAGTAGAACAAGCAGGTCTACCCGCATGGATTACAAGAGCCATTTAAACCAACTTGAACGAATGTTTACTCTAGACAGATCCTCTTCTGAGAGGATGGTTAGAGTAAACTGAGAATAACACATTATCAGAAGATAATGTGAAAATTCAATAAGAAAACTATATACGTTTATCAAAATATTTTTAAATGATAATGGAATTTGAGATTCCGAAAATTCTAAAATTAACTAAAATTTAGTAAAAACAGATAACATAAAAAATGTACACCACTATAAAGTGACTAAAGATGAAGACCAGGTAGAACGAGTTGATATATATAGAACACAATCTATCCAATTTTATTCTATATTAATATCAAAAAGGGTGGATGGATGTTTATTCCATTTTGTCGTAAAACTACGCTGAATGGACGTAATTTAGGACCAACTACAGTAATATTGCTCATACATCAGAATAACACACAGGCATTGTATTTATGTAAAGATTATATAAAACTTGACTATGAAATAACAGTATCTTCAAACGGGCGAAGCCGCATTTGTGTCTCTAGTATACAAAACTTCAGTCACAACTCACACACACTTTTTTTATTTTATAGCTTTTCTACTGTTACTAATACAAGTTGTATAGGAATTACTAAAACAAAAACATTTGTGGTCTAAATTTATATTATATTCAAATTGATATTGTTCCTTTAAATAGGTTCAATTTTATTGAGGGGAATATTTTTATTAACCAAAATAAACATTTTCAAGTTTCTCCGATTCCGAGAGTTCCATAACATGTTGGCGAGAATAACATTTATATTAGTATATTCATAATAGTTACATACTAAATTACTGGTTCACAGACACGAACTGGCAAGAGCAAGATAAGCTGCCGCGCTCTGAGACATCACTTAGCGTTTGTCATTAATGGTACAAATATACAACATTATATTATTATATACTATAGAGTAAACGCTAATTGATAGCTCAGAGTGTGACTGTAATTCTCTTTCTCTAAAGTACATATATAATACGTACTTATGATGCAAGGTGATGTTCACAGTTCACACGGCTAGGAGATTAAAAAAAAATAACAGTTGCAATTGCAGTATCACAATTTATTGGACAAAACTTATAGCACAAAAATTGTTAATTTAATTGAGTAAATTTCACTTACTCTAATATTATAATTTGAAATAGAAGAAGTAAATTTTATTATATTATATTATTCATATTATATTTGAAAACTACATTATGCTAATTATATTTATCATTCAGATGACTAGTTGAGGTGAACACGTGAATCGAATATTAATCGATACATATTGAAATAGATACATTAAAATATACTATTTGTTTCTTTCCCAATTATTTTTACTGTGACACAGATAAAACATCTTTATATAGGTAGAGCGATCCAATAAATAATTCAAGACAACCTCAACAAGCCACCCGTATAGAGTAAATGTCAGAAGAGTTAAAAATCGATAAAGACACATTGGAATGATTAATATACTTGCCAAGTAGATATGTTTGAAGAGCGTACGCGACTATGAAAATTTCAAAAGTCTATTTAGAAAAATATCTTACTTATGCTAATATAATCATCAGATCATTATATCTACATAAGACTCAGAAAATTGAATAAATATTATAGGCTACGAAATAAGGAACTTTACTTCCTCATCATTACGCCTGTGTTTTGGTACTTTTAAGCACCTACCAATCTAAATAAGCTATATCAGTTATAGTCATATATCAAAATACATCAATAAGAATTTCTGAAATTTTAGCAATTTTACTCCCATTCGTTTATTTGAGGATAATCGTATAAATCTGATGAGTAAACATTATACAGAATAAACACACAGTACCTTATTTTTTTTGTCATTAATTTCAAATACTTGGCACTGCTTTATTTTTTGTTATATCTTTCGAAACATTCCAGCTTATATTATCATTTCTATATCAATAGCAAATAAAAGATTTAAATGGATACTCATAGCAGGATCTAAGATACTATCCATTATTTTGTAAGAGTTTTATATTATATATTAGGCTCTATTAAAATGCTTTAGAAAATACATAATATACATTAAATGTTTTCAAGAAATAAGTAAAATCTATGCACACATTGACGAAGACCTAGATTACTATAATTATGATATATTAATATGATAATGATTATTATGACGAGAGGCCGTCGTGGCGCAGGGGCACAAGCAATTGATCCGTGACCACCCAAGACTTGTGCCCGAAATGACCATATCTTTTCAAAGCTAAAGTCTAGCCCCCACCAATATATTGATCTTTATACTTTACCATGACCATGACATGACATTAACTTGGCAGCATAAATTTCGAGATCAGGAGGTCGACAGCTGTTATATTTCCTCACGCGGAGGTATGAAAGAAAACTTAGGTTCTTGACAACCTCGACATTTCCTGAAGACAGCATGTCAGGCACACACTTTTATTCTACTGAAGCAATGGAAATTTTCAGATATTTTTTTTTTTGTCGAGCTCTTCACCTCCACCTTGATACATAATCAAAGCATTAATGCTTTATATCATTCATCAGTTACTTAAGATACATGTAAACTGTAAATTTGTAAGTAAATAAATGTACGTTACACATGATCAAAAAATCGTATATAAAAAAAAAGAAAAAATACATAATCTCACTTTAAAAAAAATCTAATTATATTTTTGCATATTTCAAAAGATTACTGAACTGTCTATTTTAAACTTATAAAATTATACTTTTAAACACATCTGAATAGAAAAAAAAAGCAAACATCATATTAATTTAAAATATATATGTATTATAACTTATATTTCGCAACAATTATTGAATTTAAATGTCACTTTCCAAGAGGCCGGCTCGTTTTGGCCTCGAGTAGTCTGTTAATTCTATTTCCTCTATATCTCGTGAGGATCCCGCACGTTCTCTTACTGCTCGGCCGTTTCTCGTGTGTTTTGGGGTTGATTCGTCTATTTTCAACATTTCAATGTCGACTCCCGTTTCGTCTTTATCGACCGCTGTCCTGCTCGGACAACGGTCTAGCTCCTGTCAGGTAGCCTGTAGTTCAGCCAGTGCGTGGTCCTCCTCGTGCAAGCTCTTCTCTGCCAACCTAAAGCTCTCTAAGAACTCGTTCAGATCAACTAAGCCATCTTTATTTATGTCCATTAATCGGCAAATATCCACCAACTGATCTTGAGTCATTGGATTCGGCATATATTTCCCCAGTAATTGACATGCTTCGGAAAATTCTTCCAATGTTATATAACCTTGAAACAAAACAGTATAATAATATCTGAATCAAACTTTAAAGATACCATTAAAGAGTAACGAAATAATATACAGAGTGTTTTTTTCAGCACCACTTTCACAGTTTTAACTACTCTAAAAAAGCCTATTACAATTAAAAAAGTATTTTTTTTCCCAACAATGAAAATGGGATTTTTTTCAAACAAAAAAAAAATAAAATTATTGTTGTAATTTAAAAAGCCATTCTTCAAGAACGGCGCACGCTGACATAAACCTATTAAAGGGAAACCGCCGCATACGCCTCATTCCGAAATCTAGTAGTAGGTGTATATATATAGGGGCAAAGTTCAAGTTCACGTCACTGCGTCACACAAAATACAGGTATGGATAAACATCGTGAAATAAAAAAAATCCTATGTCTAAACTGTTGAGGTATCTAGATTAATTTCTTTAGGTATGGGTTTAAAATATTTTACCCTATACGCTATTCCCGTAAAAGTAGCGCTGACGCTTCCACCCTGTAGTACAGCAGCACCCTGTAGGCATTTTAGCTAACTGTACAAATAACGAATTTTCACAACTCACATAATCTGAATCATAAAACGAAGGAAATATGAGAATTGTTTGTGTGATCAAAGCGACACATTTAAATAACTATGCAGTCACTATGAAATGAACAAAGTTTATGTTCAATTATGAAACAAGTTTTACCTGAATTATCCTTGTCGAGTATTTTAAATATGGCCTCCAAACTTCTTTTATTTTTATAAAGCGTTTCGACAACGGTTTGAGTGTCGGACTTTCGACCAACTTTCTGCAACGAAAATGGACAATACAATTTTATATCTGAAACTTTTTAAAAATTATAACAGTAAACTAGATTTGCAGACAGATTGATGATAGGTAGGTATATTTTATTTAGTTATATAAAAGATTTTTTTAATTTATTTTTATTACGTAAGACTTTTATTTATATATTTATTTTAATTCTTATTTTCCACAAAACAGATTTATACATTTTTAAATATTCAATAACGTATTTTTCTTCCATCGACTTCACGCTCTATCCCGCACACAGCAGGGTACGCAGAGGGAACCTAGTAATAAGACACTCCGTTCACCACGAGTGGCAGAACTCAACCTCTCGTTTTGCCTCGACACCAGAGTGAAGAAATGGAAATATAAATTTAAATAAATATTTCATCTGCGCGAGTGGGGATCGAACTCACAACCAGTCGGTTTTACAGTCACATTTTCGGCCCCTGCGCCACGACTGGCCTAAATACGTAAAATTTAAATATGACAAATCGCCTAATTAGGCATTCGCCTCAAAAGGCAAAGGTCATTCATTGAAGCGGCAAAATTTTCTGACAACCTACATTAATTTATCAAATTCAATTGGAAGACCAGATTTAAAGTTTACGATTGGTTGAATTTAACTTTTTGTAATATCACCTAAATAATTTCTTTAAGGTTCGATAAGTATTAAATGATATGATTAGAAAATATTATAGTTATCAAGTGACTACAAGATATAATTATGTAGATAAATACGAAATTATATTAAGCTCTAGCTAATAAGCTAAAAGTAGAATTTCTAATTTAAAATTTAATTAGCACTAATTTATTTAAAGAAAATGCAAGAAGGTTTGACAATATCGTATACTCTAATATATGCTTTTCTATATTTTTTTGGCATAAAATGGGGAGCGGAGTGTCTTAACAGTAGGCTCTTCCAGCCTGCCCTGTGGGATACAGAGTGGAGCTGAAAATAAAAATTGCTTATGTAAGACTTACGTTTGCAGTCAAATCAAATGTGTCCATATAACGTACGTGGCGGGTGTCAGTGTCAGTCCGCACCAGCTTGTCCTTCAACATTCGCCATGGTAGACCGAGATGAGTAGTTTCTTCCATGGCGTAACACCAATCGCTTATTGTTATAAACCCTGTAACAATAAGTATATATACTTATTAAGAAAACGTATAAAAATTTTGAACGTAGCGGGACTCGAACCCGCGCCTTCTGGTCGGTTTCCAGGAGGCGCGAGTTCGCTACGTTTAAAATTTTTATACGTTTTCTAAATAAGCATTTTTCTTTCCTAAGTGTGGAATAACACTTTAAAAACGTAAAAAAATAAATATACATTGTGGCGCTACTATAATAATTAAATTAATTTTAAATTACAAAACATATTTTTTGGCAACATGAAAAAATCTTATATTGCTTTAAATTATGTATTAGTACAAAATAGAGAAAATCCATAGTTATCGACATCGAGTCCTTGTTATCGTTTACTTTTCAAAAGAATTAGTGAGAAAATATAAAAATATAAAGCCTAAATAATCAAAATAAGCCGAGAAAGTATAATAAGTAGACGTAAGGTAAATAAGCGAAATAAAATTCTTAATATTAGAAAAAATACCTGAGATGGACAAAAAATAATAAGAACTTAAAGGTAACCAAAGGAAACCTACAAAGTAGACAAAGGAACCTACGACCTCAATCTAACATTTCAACAGAACTAACTAAAATACACAATGCATTTTAATCGCACAACGGCGTAACAAAGTCAGCGTTTTACAAAGACTATTTAAAGACAATCTTTTTTTTTAATTCCGAGGAAGTGGCTTTCAGTTCCCTGAAAGTGATTAGTAGATAGAAAAGAAAAAAAATCACCAAAAAATTCACCAAAAGTAACCAAAGGAAATAATAAAAAACTAAACAAAACCAGGTACATTATCGATATTATCAAAGTAATTTGAATATTTAAAATTAATGTATGTTTTTATTAAAATTAAAAGTAACGTAAAATATATTATCAGAATAAAACAAAACTTAACCAAGAAATTTAAAAAAGATGAAGAGTAGCAAGGAAAAATGTGAATTATTAATTAACAGCAAATAATCATATAAAAAATAATAGTAGATCGAAAATGTATGAAAATTTACAAAACCGTCAACGTCGTCTGTCCTCTCGTGGGCTAACTCATTTTGAATGAGTGATATCTCCCGAATTATTTAAATTAACAAAAAGTAAACGACACGCAATTATCGATTGAGACAGAATAAATGGGCGCTAAATATCTGTATTCGTGATCTTATGCCAAATTAAAAAAGAAATTAATTTAAGTATTTCATTGCTATATTTGCTTTTTAATCAGTGATATATTAGAAGTCCTTATATTTTTTAGATTATAAATTTGACTCATAAAGACTCTAACGGCCCTTGCCATTTGTTATAGAGAATAGTTTTTTTTTTCAAAATGTAAAATTGTCAGCAAAAACCAACTAACTAACTATGAAGTATTATAAGAAATTTTTATAAATTTAAAATTAAACAAAAAAAATAGTTTAAAAATAATAATAATGCGTTTAACATCTTAACTTCTTAACGAAAGAAAAGCAGATATTTTCGCTCTATGTCCGTTTCATTTCGTCATCTTTAAATAAAATGGCGAAAAGAAAATATATTGCGCTTAATATCAACAAGGTAGTGTTCACAATTTAAGAACTTTTTATATATTTTTTAATTTTCGGAACTTAAATAAAGTTTCTATCATTGGTGCTTGACGGTTACTGGTGCCATTACCCTAATATAAACCTGCTCACAACAATTATTTACTCATATCACTACCCAATCCATACAATTTAGAAGATGATTATGAATCGCACTGAAATTTGTATAGAATGACAGCATAATAAACAAAAAATAAGTAACAAAATAAATATTAAAATCTAAAAATAAATAAGCTTTTATCCCTAAATCTTATTTTAATATGAGTGCCCTATCTTACTTAAAACCGTAGAAATACAAAGAAAGATTCTGATTAATGATCGGTCTAATGTCACGTTGAATTCTAAAGATAATGGTGACAAATGATTCCCAATTTCAACCAAAACTTTGTGACAGTAAAAAGAAAATTAAGCTTAAAATAAAATAAAGAAAAGCTTTCGAGGTCGACTACTAAAGTATACTTTCTTTTTGCTTATGTACTTTTAATTTAAAGGATTTTGTAAAAATTTATCTAAATCTTATTAAAGTTATTTTTTAAAGTTCTTATTTAAAGTTAAAATTAAAAAATATAGGATGTGGTAGGTAATCAAATTTTGGAGGAGTCAATATTGAACAACGACTCCAAAACTGAGACTAACTTAAGGGCTTCTCAATATATTGAGTAGCTGAGAATGCTTTAGAAATATAATATCGCCAGTGACAATATTATATAACAATTTATTTAAACAGTGTACAATGGAGGACTGAAAAGGAGGAATGGAAGTAACGTAAAATTGTCTTTGCCAACACTGTAAAAATTAAATCAGCTTCACGCTGTATCCCGCACACAGCAGGGTAGGCAGAGGGAACCTAGTGTTAAGACACTCCTTTCCCCATTTTCCGCCAAGTTCTGGAGGCATTGCGTGTTGAGTGGCGGAACTCAACGCCGCGCTTTCTCCTCGACACCAGAGCGAAGAAATGAAAATATAAATGTATTTTTTTTTCCTCGAATGGGGATTGAACCCACAACCAGTCGATTATACAGTCACACTTTGTGCCCCTGCGCCACGACAGGCCTCATTGTAATTGTAGAATATTATACAAATTATAATAGTACTTTTCCAAGTAATATTTCAGTCAATATAATGTTACTTCCTATGCAATCCTGGATTTCTAACTTTTAAATCGCACCTAGTAAACAAACAAAACTGTAACTGAAGAAGAAATACACAAGAAAACTTATAAAATTGTATGGTAGTCATAAACTTCACTGCAAAGTTCTTTTAGTATTTTATTGAATGTAAAATTTTAGAATTTCAAAGAAGTTAGAGTTTATGTAAAAGCTAGTGTTACAAAATATATGTTTACAATATAGTGCATTTGAAATATACCTAAGTATAAAACATATAACTAAAGACAGTCGTAGCACAGAGGCACAAGCGTATGACTGTAAGCGCAACGACTTCACAACGATTTCCACTCGAGGAAATAAAATATTTAATATTTTCATTTCGCTCTGGTGTCGAGATAATAAACGGTGTTCAGTTGCGCCACCTAACACGCTTTAACGGAAAGTGGGCAGCGGAGTGTCTTAACACTAGGTTCCTTCTGCCCACCGCCCACCTATTAGATGCGAGATACAGCGTGGAACAGGAAAAAAAAAAACAAACCACTTTGATCCACGTCCATACTCCGAAAAGTGGCTTCCAAAGTGCGCCGTGCCATCACAATATGACTATGTAATTCCCTCATAGCAGATGACTCCACGAGACCAACTCTCTGGCGGAACGTGAGACGGCGAGTACGTGATACAGCTGCCGTGTATTGGACAAACTGCCTGTCCAGGGAATTGCCGCGTAACTTTAGATAAGCGCCTTTGTTGGAACCGAGTTCGTAATAGTTCGACGCAGAGAATATTGTTATCACCTGAGAAAGGAAAATGTTTATAGCATATATAAGTATATAACGTCGTTGTTATTATGACAAACAAAATTATCTTGTAAATTCAATGAAAATAATAGAAAAATATTACATTTCCGTTATGCAAAATCTCGTAACCGCCGGGCTTGCATTCGTGACTTCTCACCAAAAAGCTCAATTTGTTCTTGCTCAGAAAAGTAGCGGTAACATCGGGTCCAAAGTACGTGCCTGCACCACGTAAAGCGTTCGCCACACAGCCGCCAGTACTTTGCGGGTCG
This sequence comes from Heliconius hermathena, assembly GCA_013403705.1. NCBI lineage: Eukaryota > Metazoa > Arthropoda > Insecta > Lepidoptera > Nymphalidae > Heliconius > Heliconius hermathena. The sequence goes on along the minus strand of JAAIXJ010001760.1, from coordinate 57,201 downwards.
GACCAGAGTATGTCAAAGACCTGGAAAAGAAATAGAATTATTGTACTCAACCAGTGCAGTTTAGGATTCTATTACTTATATATTACCGACAGGACAATTTTTGCTCTAATAGTATGAGACTGTAGTGAATATTAACTTTTAATAAAATTAATTAATAATAATATATACAAATACTACACTATATTCTATTTTCAAATTTACTTAAAACTAAAGTTAATATTTATATTTATTATAATTCATCCGCACGCAGCGCATTCGCAAGATAAACTTGTTTCGAGTTTTTTTGCTGTGCGTGACGTAGCCTGCTTGCTAGCTACGAGTAAAGAGTCGGCTACTATCGCTTGCGACGTTCACTTGTTTTAATATTGTACTCATTGCTTGTTTTCAATTTTAAGCCTTATCTTCTTGCTAATACGTATCTGTTTCGCTTATCTGTTTCTTTTACTATTTCTTTAAATTTCTTTATTTCCTTCTGTGAGTGTGTAAAATTATTCTCTTGTGTATCTTCTTAAAGTGTAAATAAATTTGGACAATTATTCCACAAAATTTTGGAAATTTAATTTCACTCCATAATTGAAAATATA